>RYZW01000307.1:0-24596 GCA_004367215.1 Colletotrichum trifolii | reverse complement strand
TTAAATACCTTATAAATATAATTCGAAACTAAAATATAAGTATTTCTTAAACTATTCTTATACTAGTAATATTAGTTAGAAACTAAATCTTACTTACTAATACTAATAATATACAAATAAAAGTTATATAAGAAGATAAAACTAGAGGAATACTTTATATAGGGGATAGTTTATACTAGTTATAAATCTCTAAAGGGTTTTGTTTAGAATAGGTATTCTTTATTTTTTCTACTAATTTACTTTTCTTAGAAGGGGTAGATTTTATAGGGGTTTATTTCAGGGTAGTAGTTTTAGGACTAGGTTTTATAAGTTATTATTTAGTAGTTTCTAGTTAATATTTAAGATTATTTATTTCTAATAAAACTTCTTAGTTTCTAATTTAAGAAGATTTATATATTAGACTAGTAATTCTTTTTGTATTTTTCTTAGGTAGTTTGGTTATTTCCTTGTTATTTTTATTATTATTTTCTTTTGTATTAGTAATAATTTGAAGTATTTTATTATTATTACTAATAAGTTTAGGTATTTCTTTTTTTTCTTTAGAGTTACTAATTAAGTTATCTTTTTTATTATTAGAAAAAAGTTTTAGAATAGTAGTTCTCTTCGGATAACTATAAAGATATTTTAAATTAATACTAATAATAGGATCTTCAGATAAAGTAGTATTTCTTTTCGTAAAACTATTTATTCTTAGTATTTGAGTAAATTTAGGGGGTAGTAATAGATATTTAGGTAAGTAAGGAAAGTTTTTAAAGTATAACTAAATAAATAATCTTAGTTAAATTAACTTACTTTTATACTAATTCAAGAAGTTTAAGGTATTAATAAAGTATTATTTCTCGATAGAATTGATTTAGGCTTAAATCTTAGAAATTGATTACTTTTAGATAAAATTACTAAGGAGAATAAGTATTTAAATAGAGAGAGAAGTATAAGGAAAGAAATAATAATTGAATAGTTTGAATAAGAGGTAATTAGATAAGAACTACTAAATAAAAAAGATTTGCTGAAAGGAATATAGAAGAGTATTTTAGGTTTATAATTTATTATCCTTATTAGGTGAATAAGAATAAAGAATNAGTAGTAATAACTAGTAGTAGGTATTACTAACTAGCTAGTATTAGTATTACGTAACTATAATCCTTAAAAAGTAACTATAACAGATAAGCCTATACTTTCCCTATTTATTACCTATCGTATTAACTAACCGTGTTTTACTACTTAAGGTTTTCTCTATATAATAGTTCCTCAGAACTAGTAGTATCTAGTAGGTAAATAAAGTAAGAGCTGATAACTAGGTATAACTACCTTTAAAGGGTCCCGGAGAAACATATGACTTTAATTAGATTAGAGACCTTTAATATAACTACATCCTAATAATAGTAAACTAAGTTTTATTATATTTATATAGAGGCTATAAGTTAGTTTATATCAGTAGTAGAGAACTTTTATATTAATAGTATAAAGTCCTATCTTAGGAATTAGTAGGGTTTAGTCTATAATAAAGATATTAAGGTCGCGGATATTGAAGTTATAATAAATATTTAAATAGATTACTTGTAGTTAGTAGTAATTAAATGTCTCGAGATATTCAAATTATATATAACTATAAAAGTATAAAGGTATAAAGGTATAAGAGTATAAGGTTGTCGTGGAAGGAGCTATTAGTTATCTATTATTAAAAAGGTTAATACGGGGTAAGTATACTAGTTATAGTTATAAAGGATTTAGCTTTAGATTGACTAGGGGCTAGTTTTAGTAGTTAGTAGGGGGGGTAGGAGGGCTGAAGTTATATTTCAAGGGGTAATATATCTACTAATAGTTATAGTAGAGAGCGAGCTATTAGCCTTTCCTAGATAAATACTTATTTAGTTACTTTTACTCTATAACTAGAATAGTATCTAAGCTCTTTACCTTATATATAGATTTATCTATAAACTTTACCTAATAATAGTATTCGTGCCAATACTAGCTTATAACTAGTTAAAACGGTAATGAAATTACCTATTATTATAGATAATTATACTCCTAGTTCTAATATTTAACCCTATAATAGTAGAAGACCTCGGAATAATAGTTAGGGAAAGTTTTATCAAGACTAGCTAGGACTTAATATATATAGCTAAAAATAACTACTAAGGTTATAGAGTTAAGATTTTTTTTAAACCTCTTAAAGATAGAATAGAATATAGTGTTCTTAAAAACTGAGTATTCCGTAATCTATTACTTTTCTATACCTTTTATAATAGAACTAAAATCTCCTCAAAATCTATATAACTACATATAAAAAAATAACTATAAGATAGGTATAGAAATATCTAGCTATAACTATTATAACTAAAGTTATTAGTATATTAGACTAGGTTTTAATAAAATTATTCCGAATACTATAATTGAAAAGTAACTTATAGATATTAAAAAGAAAATTATCTAGTTATCCTATAAGTTATTATAGTAAGCTAGTAATATCGGCGACTAAGTATTAATTAGATGATATTTTAATATTAATATTTTATTATAATATTAGTTATTAGATACTTTAGAATATAATAATACTATAATTATAGGAGTTTTGAAAACTATCTAGCTATATAAGAAATATCTATATCTATATAAATATTATTTATATATTAGCTATACTTAATATATTAAAATTATCTACTAATAGAAATAAGCTAAGTTTTACCATACTTATATAGAGATTATAAGTTAGTTTATATTAGTAGTAGAGAACTTTTATATTAGTAGTATAAAGTCTTATCTTAGGGGTAGGTAAAGCTTAGTAGGGATATTAAAGTTATAGATATTAAGGTTATAATAAACGTTTTAATAGAGTACTTATAGTTAGTAGTAATTAAATGTCTTGAGATATTTAAATTATACGTAGCTATAAAGGTATAAAGGTATGAGGGTATAAGGTTGTTGTAGAAGGAGTTATCGGTTATTTATTATTAAAAAGGTTAATACGGGGTAGATATACTAGCTACTATAACTATAAGGGGTTTAGTTTTAGATTAACTAGGGGTAAGCTATAGTAGTTAGTAAGGGGAATAGAAAAGCTGAAGTTATACTTTAGGGGGTAATATATCTACTAATAGTTGTAGTAGAGAATCAGCTATTAGCCCCTCCAAAATAAATACTTATAAAAGTATCTAATATAATATTTAGTAAGTTTAATATATTAGTAACGATATATTCAAAACATATCTTATTAACCTTCTTATTTCATTAATATATTTTTATATAATATAATAATAACTATACTTTATCTCTTACCTAGAACATTTTAGTTACTTATTCTATTCTATTTATACTTATCATATTATATTATTATATATATACTCTTACTACTTAAGCTATAATAATAACATCTTTAGAATAAAATAGGAAAACTAAAACTTATCTTAAACTAGAATATACAGTTTATTCTACTATTAAAAAATATAAACTAAATATAATATTAAACCTATTCAGGAACTTATTCAAACTTGTTTTGATTACTAAATAAATCTTTATTATTTAGTACTAATTAATAAATAGTAATATAAGCTAGCTAGTTTAATTATAAGAAAGTAATATATATTTATAAGAAACCTTAGATTTCAAGTATTATTTTCTCTATTCTATTATCTATTTAAAAATAGAATAATACTAATAATAATTATTATATTCTTACTAACTAATATAATATTATCTAAACAATATTAATTTAATCTAAACTATAATTAGTAGTAATTAATATAGAGAAACTATAGAACTACTACTAAATATCCTAAAACCTCTCTATATAAGTTTCAATAATTATAAATATTATAACTTATAACTAGAAATACTTTAATAACTAATCTATAATTACTATAAAGAACCTTGAATTTCTTTTTATAATAAATAATAGCTTTAATATAAAATTAATAGAAATTTATAACTAGAACCTATTAAGAATTAGTAAAAGTTATAATAAGTCTTAGGAATTCTATTAACTTTTATGTAAATACTAATAGATATTATATATTTGTATAAAGTATTTGATATCCCTTAATATACTATCCTAAAGCTAATTCTATAAAAGTACTATAAATATTAAATTAANAAGTATTTTATTTTATTCTATTTTTAAGAAGTTTAAAAAGACTCTTAACTTTATAACCTTAGTAGTTATTTTTAGCTCTATATATTAAGCTTTAGCTAGTTTCAATGAAGTTCTCCCTAATTATTATTATAAGGCTTTCTACCACTATAAGGTTAAATATTAAAACCAGAGGTATAATAAATATAATAATAAGTAATTTCATTACTATTTTAACTAGTTATAAGCTAGTATTGAATATATACTATTATCAGGTAAAATGTATAGTTAAATCTATATATAAAGTAAAGAGCTTAGATGCTATTCTAGGTATAGAGTAAAAGTAACCAAATAATATATTCTAATAATTATACTATATTTTACTAATCTTATAGCTCTATCTTTAGCTTTATTAATACTAGTTTATTTATCTACTACTATTATATAATCACTACTTTCTACTAGTATTAATAATACTCTACCTATAAATAAGTACTATATATTACTATTTCTAATGAAAAAGAAAAAGAAGAAGAGGATAATAATAAAGGAAAAGAGGATTTTTATATAGTTATATTAAAGGTCTTTAATCTATTTAAAATCATATACTTCTCGGAAACCCTATAAGAAAGCTATACCTAGTAGTTAGCTCTTATTTTATATACCTACTAGATACTACTAATTCTAAGGAATTGTTTAAATAGAAGAAACCTTAAGTAGTAAGACACAGTTAGTTGACACAATAGCTGACAAATACGGAAGGTATACATAAAGGGAAAGTATAGGCCTATATCTATTATAATTACTAATTACAGGATTATAGTTACGTAATACTAGATGCTAGCTAGCCGGCAGCACGCCTATTACTAGCTATTAATAGTCGCTAGCTATTAATAGCTATTAGCAGGTACTAACGGCTAGTAATAGTTACTATATAGTTTATATAAGAGGAAGGTATATGGCTACTGGTCGCGCTTGCCCGCTGTAGGATTCGAACCTACTATTCTCGCCGTAAATAGTAAGAGCTAGCTAGACGTTAAACTACTACGTTAAGCGGGAAAGAGGAATTCTATAAATATAAAGAAGAATAAAATAATACTAATTCTTTTATTTAATTTTTTAATTTAGTACTTTAGGAATAGATTTAGTACCTAGTAATATATATCTCCTAAGGGTTATTATATTACTTGATTTATAGTTTATATAGCTTGTTATTATTAGTGAGTTAATATTAGGTTATTATTTTCTCTACTATCTTTATATTATAATTCAAATGATAATATAGCTTTATGATTAGTAAAGTTTTCTAAGAGTTCTTATATTAAAGTATTATAATCCTTCTATTCAACTAATATATTATAGTTATATTTTTACTTTAATACGTTTTACTACTAATATCTCTTTCATATTATATTTATCCTAGGTTTCGCTATTTTCCTTAGTAAGGATTAGGATAGGATTAGGGTATATATTTATATATTACTATAATAGTAACAAGCTATCTTCTACTTACTTAAGAAGATTAATATAGAATATTAAGTAGATACTTATCAGGATATTTAATATAATGTTTAAAAGGTTTAGTATATTAATAACTTTATATTTTAAAAATACTGAGTTAAGGTTTTTACTCAGTTAATCTATTTTAATATAGTAAAGTAATAATGGTATTTTATTTCTAATTTCAAACTTTTTAGCTATTTATTATATTTTATTTCAACCTATTTCGTTATGTTATTATACATATACTTTTACTATTTAAGCTATAGTAATACTATTTTTAAAGTAAAAAAAGAAAACTAAAACTTATCTTAAACTAGAATATATAGATTATTCTACTATTTAGGAATATAGGATAGGTATAATATTAAATCTATTTAAAAGCTCATTTAAACTTATTTTAATTACTAGAAAATTCTTATTATTTAGTATTTATTAGTAGATAGTAATATAAGTTAACTAGTCTAGTTATAAGAAAGTAATATATATTTATAGGATAATTTAAGTCTTAAATATTATTCTTTCTATTTTATTATTTATCTAAGAATAGAATAATATTAATAATATTATACCCCTATTAACTAGTATTATATTATCGAACAAATGTTAATTCAGTTTGAATTATAATTAGTAATAATTAATATAGGGAAGTTATAGAGTTACTATGAAGTATCTTTGAATTTCTCTATATAGGTTTTAGTAGTTATAGATATTGAAACTTCGAACTAAATATATTTTAATAACTAATTTATAATTACTATAAGAAATTTTAAGTCTTTTGTATAATAAATAATAGTTTTATTATAAAGTTAATAGAAATCTATAACTAGAACTTATTAGGAATCAGTAAATATTATGATAGGCTTTAGTAATACTATTAATTCGTATATGAATACTAGTAGATATTATATATTTATATGAAATCTTTGATATTTCTTAATATATTATCTTAATACTAGTCTTACGTGAACATTATAAATATTAAATTAATATTAGAATAGTTGAAAACTAAGGATTTATAGATTATTTAGAGGATTATAGTTATTAGTAGCTTATACTTAGAAACCTAAACCTAGTTTTAGTAAAATGAAATACTGTTGAAAGGTAGGTAGGCATATAGCCTATATCTAGTAAAGTAATACCTTATGTTAAAAGTATATTTACTAGATATTCTCAGGGGAAAAGAAAATAGAATAAAAGAGTGAATAATAGTTATATTCAGTAAAAGAATGTTGTAGTTGGTTGATCTAAATACATGCTAAAAGAGGGCATAGAAGCCTTCTTTTATAGTACTACGCTTAGTTCTAGAATATTCTAATTAGTAATCATCAGAATATTCGAGTAATACAGGCTTGCGTAAGTAATTACGAATCCTAAAGTTAATTACCAGCAAGTACCCTATAAAAGAACGAGGTAGAATATTCCAGAGAATATTCAATAGTAAGTCGAGTACTACTGTAGGGTAAACACCTATATCCTAATATTTTAATAAATACTATTATTTCCTACTATATAATTAGTTATTTATATCTATATAAAAATTTCTAAGGGGGAATATCTTTACTATTTAGTGGATAGTTTCTAAGTAAACCTTATATACTAATATCGCTATAATTACCTAGTTTTATAATATTAGTAATATAATATCTTAGTATATAATAAATTTATTTAGTAATTTACTAGTAATATACTAGTAGTTATCCTTTACTTATATAACCTTTTCCCAATCCCCCTCTATCTATATATTATAAATTAGGGATACTAGGGAAAGGTCTCCCCTTCTTTATAAATAACCTAGAGAAATTAGAAGATTTATATTATAAGTCTTAGTTCTATTATATTATCTTAGCTTTTTTTAAAAAGGATATTAAGGTACACTTTAAAATAACTTAAGAAATATTTTAAGATAAAGCTAAGTTCTAATAAAAATTCTATTTATTTAGCTTATTATTCTAAAATAAATTTAAGGTTTATAAAGTATTCTAAAGCTTTGTAATTAAAAAGGATAATAAATAACTCTACTATACTTTATAACTCTACTAACTATATTTTTAAATATAATATTACTACTAGTACGTTTTTATTATAAATAGTATAATTCTATTAATTCAGGATAAATCTAGCTAAATAATAAATAACTAGCTATAGTATACTATCTTTCTCTTATTATAAAAAGTAAGTATTTAATATTACTTTTAAGTAATCTATTTCTATTATCATATATTACTCTAGAGCTTATTAAACTATGACTACTTGTAACATTAATATAAATTTAAATACTTTAAATATTTATTAGTATATAATATCCTAGTAAAATACTATTTTTGTCTATATTAGTTATATAAGAAGCTTTATATTAAACTAGAGAAATAGTTGATTAGGTTATAATAGAAGTTTATAAAATTACGGAAACTCTAGATATTATAGATATTTTAGAGACCTTTTATTTCCATATAGTTTTCACGTTTTTAGGGTTATTATAAATACTTTTTCTTACTTTAATCCTACATAGATACTTAATCTACCTTACTAAGAATTTATATTTCTCTAGGTCTAAGTATAAACTAGCTTTTTATAGTTATTTCAAGATTTATCCAATTTTATACTTATAGTTACTTTTTAACCTATAACTATAGATAAAGATATTATTTACATAAATTATCATAAGATTATTAAGAATACTTCGAAGTATATTGTTGATATAGTATTAGAACATTATAGATATATATTAGCTTAAAAGAAATAATAAACTATTTTAATAAGCTAAAACGGGTCAAAAAAGCAGTTTCATATTTATTTCCCTTTATAATATAGAGTTTATAGAAAGCTATATAAATATTAATCTTTATAAATTATATTACTTTAAATAATAAATATAGTATGTCTTTAATTAATAATAGAAAATAATAGTTATTAGTACTAATAGTATTAAAATGTAATAATCTATATAGAACTACTATTTCCCCCTAGGTTATTTAATAAAGAAGATAAGTACCTTAATTATAAATAAACTAGCCTAGACCTAATTTTTATCTATTAGGTCCATTATCTAGCATTAGATTTCGAGGAGGTATTATTTTAGTATATTATAAAGTAATCTCTATAGTAAATCTAGTTCTATTTTATCTAAATTCTTTTTTAAGTAAATATAATAATTAAGAGATTCCTAGTAAAGTGAAAAACTAGAAGCTTTATTTTTATTAAATAAATCTATAAAAAGAATATAAATAGTTGGTAAAGTAAATATTAGCTACTTCAAAGCTATAAGTAATATAAATACTAGAGCTATATTAATTTATACTAAATTAAATACTAATTATTTATATTTCCTTTCTTTTAAACTAGAAGATATTATATTATATAGTTGTATTAAAAATCTCCAATCTATTTAAAGTTATATACTTCTCAGGTAACCCTTTAAAGGAAACTACACCCGGTATATTAAACCCTATAGATACTACTAATTCTAAGGAATCATTTAAACGGAGAAAACCTCAGGCAATAAACGTAGTTAGTTAATATAATAGGTAATAAATAGGGAAGGTACAGGTCTATCCGTTATAGTTACTCTTTAAGGATTATAGTTATATAATACTAATACTAGCTAGCTATTATACCTATTACTAGCTATTAATAGTTACTAGTTATTAATAGTCGCTAGCTATTAATAGTTATTAACTATTAACAACTATTAGTAAATACTAGTAGCTAGTAGCGGTTACTATATAGTTTACGTAATCAGAAAACACGTAGCCCTAGTCGTACTTGCCCGCCGCAGGATTCGAACCTACTACTCTTACTATAATAGTAAGAGCTAGCTAGATATTAAACTACTATGTTAAACGGGTCTAGAAAATATTATAACTAGTAACTTAGTAGGATTTATAAATCTATTTATATATATCTCCTTTAGTATATTACTAACAGCTTAGATAGTTAAGTTATTAACTAAATCTATATATATCTTATTTTTTATAAAATCTAAAATAATTTAGTAGCACTATAACTTTAACTTCCTGAAAATAGCTAAATATATTATTCCTAAGATTATATAGAATAAAACTTTAGATATTTATTTATTAAAGTTAGTTTATATTTTAGCTATTATAGTAATATAAATCTCCTAATTAGACTTTAGATAATACTTAACTAGTATAACTATAATAATATAATTAATATAAAGTTCTACTATATTATAAACTCTTTACTAATTACTCTATAATAACTATAATTACTATTAATCTAGATAGAGATAAAAGACTTAGTATTTATTAATTTAGAAATTATGAAAAGTAGGTTATCTATTTATTCCTTTATCTCACTAGTCCTATCTATTACTATAATATTATTATTAGTAGGTATACTAATTTACATCCTAGGGAGTTTCTTTTAGAGAACTAAGTTGTTTCTTTATAATCTATAATCTTTTTATTTAAGTATAAAACTTAAATATTAGTATTAGAGGTTATTAATAAGTAAATAGATTATAGCTTATATTTTACAATAAAATAATCTGTAGTATTATTATATATATAAATACTAGTTTATATATATTTAGATAACTATCAAATTTACTTACTAAGTTTTATATATTTCTATAATAGGAATCAGTTAAAGCTTATTAGTTATAATAACTTACCTATTTAACTTTTTATAATAGAGAAGAATAGTAGTATAGTAGTATTATATTAGTATTAAAGTAATTTAGGTTATTTCTATACTTATTATTTATATATCCCTATTCTAATGAATTATTAGTTCTAGGTGGGATAGGGATTATAGCTAGTTATAGTTTTATAATTCTATATTAAAGATTGTAAAGTTTATGATAATCATATAGTAGTATTATATAGTAGTATAATAGTCTATCTAGCTAATATTAAAATTAATAGTAATTATCTGAATTTAATAGAAAAAAGCTAATTAAAAATAATGTAGCTAGATATCCCCTACTTAGGAATATCCGTTTATTTATTTTATAGCTAATTTAAACTTAATAAAAAACTTAATCAACATCTATTTAGGCTCCTAATAGAAATAGCGAATCTTCTTAAAAGTTTAGGTATTATAATAAAGGTTCTTATAAGACTTAGTAAAATATTAGAGGAATGTATTAATATTCTAATTATATTATAATCCTTGTATTATATAAAAACTACTAATCTATATCTGAATCTTAAGTAATAAGCTAATTTATAAAAACTATTAGAAGTTTTTAAGTCCCCTACTAAAAACCTGATTAGCTTCTAACATATACTATATAGTTATTTATTGTATAAGAAAATAGAAGATATTATTATTAAAAGAAGTATCAATAAGGAATAGTTTCTTCTTTAGACAAAATACTTATAATACTTATAAGACTTAATTATAATCTTATTAGAATTATATAAAATTATCTCGGAAGGATTAGTTTTTATCTTCTACTAAATAAGTCTATTAATAGTTTATTAGAATCTCTATGAAAAGTTCTAGAGTTATAGTACTTATTGTTATTTTTCGCTATTTTCTATTCTTTTTATTATTTACTATTTACTACTAAGTTAAACTTAGCTAAGAAGTTGATTAATATTAGAAATTAGTTATAAGATATGTTTTAGTAGTATTTTAATAGTATTATAATGAATGTGAAGAGTTTATACTTAAAGTAAAGACTCTTTACTAGATTATAGGGGTAGTAGTTATATAAAGCCTTGATAGTAATATTCTACATAAGCCTTAAGGTTTAGGTTTATAAGAATAGAATTAATATAATAACTATTTTCTATGAAGAATAGTACAGTTTTAATACTAGAATTATATTCATCATATAAAATAAACTATATAATAAATAATAAGTCTTTCTAGTTATCTTAGGATTAGTATAAATATATATATAATAAAGTTTGAATTTCTTAGTTCTAACATTCTATCTTTCTATTAGTTTAAAAATAATAGTTAGTACTGAATAGTTATATTATTTCTCTTGGGTAGTACAATTCCCTCTAAAACCTATTTACCTAGTCCAAATTATAATTAGTAATAATAAAGTATAATATTCTATGAAACCTATAGTAGTAACTTAGGAACTAATAGATATATATTTCTATTTTTATAGTATTAACTCGTTTGAGTATTACTAATTTATTTAGCTTATTAATAAAAACTTAAAGGTATTAGCTATTTTTCTTCATAATTAGTAGGGGGTTAGTAATAAAAGTTATTAATAAAATAGAATTTGACTAGTTAATTATAGGAAAGATTCTACGAAGCTTCTTTTTATTTATTTCTAGATATATAGATTATTATAAATATTATAGTTCTATATAAACCTCTTTACTATTTATAATCAACTCAATTAGAAAAGCGTCTTATTGATAATCTTAAATGTATTATTCTTCTTGAGGCAATTAGTAGTAATAGAGTTATATAATTCTTAGATTAACTTTACTTTTAGTTTATTAAAAGAGTTTTCTTTATTATTAATTCTAGTTCTTTATCTTTTTCCTGAAGATATTAAGTAATAGAAATTATTTAATTAACATTTAGAGATATAAACCTTTAAATTTATATTAGGTGAGAAGTTATGTTTCTCTTACTAGATAGTTAGTTTAGTCTTTTAGAATCTTCTTTTTTTACTATATGAATCTAAAGCTTTTTCAAGTTAGGTTTCCTATTGAAAACTAGTAATTTGTCTAATTTAAACTTTTTTATTTAGAGATTATTAAGTTATATATTATTAGGAATAAATTAGATAATTTACTCCTATAGTTTCTTATTATCCTACTTCATAAGTATGTTATATTTATATTTTAATTGGATATCTAGAATTATTACTCAAGTCTCTAGGTAATATTTAATATTAAAATTAAATTGAAATAACTCTTCTATATACTAGTTTTACTTTTTAGTAAATTATTATTTCTTTATAAAATACTCTGAAATTCCTTAGTTTAAAGAACTTTTAAATTATTTAATGATTATAAGTTCGGTTTTCTAAGCTTATAAGTATACTAATCTTACTAATAGTTTTTATTATAATTTAAATAGTAAGGAGAGGCTAAACGTATGCTCTCTACTATGATTATTAGTAGATATATTATCCTCTAAAGTATAACTTCAGCCTTCCTATCCCCCTACTAACTACTATAGCTAGGCTTTAGTTAATCTAAAGCTAAACCTTTTATAGTTATAGTAACTAGTATACTTACCCTATATTAACCTTTTTATAGATAATAAATAACTAATAACTCTTTCTATAATAACCTTATACGTTTATGTTTTTATACTTTTACGCCTTTATACCTTTATATTTCTATACTTTTATAATTATATATAATTTAAATATCTTAAGATATTTAATTACTACTAACTATAAATACACTAGTCAAATATTTATTATAACTTTAATATCTATAACTTCAATATTTTCTAGACTAAGTTTTACCTACCCCTAAAATAAGATTTTATACTACTAATATAAAGGTTCTCTACTACTAATATAAGTTAATTTGAATTTTCTATATAAATATAATAGGATTTAGCTTATTCTTATTAGTGAATAATTTTAATATATTTAGTTACTTTTGCTCTATACCTGGAATAGTATCTAAGCTCTTTACCTTATATATAGATTTAACTATAAATTTTACCCGATAACAGTATTCGTGCTAATACTAGCTCATAACTAGTTAAAATAGTAATAAAAGTACTTATTATTATAGATAAGTATACCCCTAGTTCTAATATTTAACCCTATAGTAGTAGAAGACCTTATAGTAATAGTCTATATAAAGAGAGCTTTATTAAGACTAGGGTTTAATATATATAGCTAAAAGTAACTACTAAAGTTATAGAGTTGAGAACTTTTATAAACTTCTTAAAAATAGAATAAAATAGAATATTTACTTTAAGATATAAGAGTTAGGTATTCTATAATCTATTACTCTTCTATATCTTTTATAATAGAACTGAAATCTCCTCGAAATCTATATAACTACTTATAAAAAAAAGTATAGAATAAGTATAGAGATATCTAGCTATAACTATTATAATTAAAACTATTACTTTATTAAAATAGGTTTTAATAAAATTATCTTAAGTATTACGATTAATAGGTAACCTATAGATATTTAAAAGAAAATTATCTAGCTAACCTATAATCTACTATATTAAACTAATAATATCGGGGACTAGGTATCAATTAAGTAATACCTTAATATTAATATACTACTATAATACTAATTATTAGATATTTTAGAGTATTATAGTAATATAATTATAGAGGTTTTAAAAGCTATCTAGCTATACTAGGAATATTTATATTTATACGAGTATTATTTATAAGTTAGTTATTAGTTATAATTAATTAATATATTAAGATCGTTTACTAATAAGAGTAAGCCGAGTCCTACTATACTTATATAGAGATTATAAGTTAGCTTATATTAGTATTAGAGAACTTTTATATTAGTAGTATAAAGTCTCGTCTCGGGGGTAAGTAAAACTTAGTAGAGATATTAAGGTTAAAGATATTAAAGTTATAATAAATATTCGAATAGAGTATTTATAGTTAGTAGTAATTGAATATCTCGAGATATTTAAATTATATATAGCTGTAAAAGCGTAAAGGTATAAAAGTATAAGGGTATAAGGGTATAAGGGTATAAGGTTATCGTAGAAAGAGTTATTAGTTATTTGTTATTGAAAAGGTTAATATAGGGCAGGTATACTAGCTATAGCTATGAAAGGTTTAGCCTTAGATTAACTAGGGGTTAGCTATAGTAGTTAGCGGGGGGGTAGGAGGGCTAAAGTCGTACTTCAGGGGGCAACATATCTACTAATAATCGTAGTAGAAAGCAAGCCATCAGCCCCTCCCATAATTTTAATATATTAAATATAATTAATATATAAATAATACTTATATAGATATAAATACTCTTAAAATAATTATAGAATTTTTAAAACTTCTATAATTATATTATTATAATACTTTTTAATAGTTAGATTAAAGGTTTTTAATCTATATCAAGTAATATATTTCCCGAGAACCGTATAAAGGAAACTATACCTAGTAGTTAGCTTTTACTTTATATATTTACTAGATATTACTAGTTCTAAAGAACTATTTAAATAGAAGAAACCTTAGGTAGTAAGATATATTTAGTTAATATAATAGCTAATTAATACGGAAAGTATATTATAAAAAAAGAGTATAGGCTTATATCTATTATAATTATTTATTATAGAATTACAATCACGTAATACTAATACTAGCTAGCTAGTAGTATCGATTACTAACTACTAATATAAATAATTACTAGCTATTAATATTAATAGCTATCGGTAAATACTCATAGCTAGTAGTAGTTACTATATAGTTTACGTAATCGGAAGGTATATATGTGTCTACTAGTCGCGTTGACCTACTATAGGATTCGAACCTACTACTCTTACCATAAAACGGTAAAAGCTAGCTAGATGTTAAACTACTACGTTAAGCGGTAATTATAATACTTTAAAATATCTAGTAATTAGTATTATACTAGTATATGAATATTAAAATAGTATCTAATTAATACCTAATCCTTAATATTTTTAGTTTAGTATAATAAGTTATACGTTAACTAGATAATATTCTTTTAAATATCTATAAATTACTTATTAATTATAATACTTAGGGTAATTTTATTAAAGTTTATTTTAATAAAGTAATAGTTTTAGTTATAATAATTATAGCTAGATATTTCTATACTTATTCTATAGTTCTTCTTTTATAAATAGCTATATAGATTTCAAGGAAATTCTAGTTCTTTTATAAAAGATATAGAAAAGTAATAGATCATAGAATACCTAACTCTTAGTACTTTATTTTATTCTATTTTTAAGATATTCATAAAAATCCTCAACTTTATAACTTTAGTAGTTATTTTTAGCTATGTATACTAAGCTCTAGCCTAAATAAAGCTTTCCCTAATTATTAATATAAAACATTCTATTACTATAAGGTTAAATATTAGAACTAGGAGTATAATTATCTATAATGATAAATATTTTCATTACTATTTTAACTAGTTATAAGTTAGTATTAGTACGAATACTATTATTAGGTATGATTTATAGTTAAAGTAAAGAGCTTAGATACTATTCTAGGTATAGAGTAAAAGTAACTAAATAACTTAAATAATTATATTCTATAGGGGATAGCTATTAGAAATAGAACGTTACTAGGTAAACTAAACCCATACTATTCTCTTAAATTAAGATTTACCTTAGTATAAACTTAGAATAATTAGTTTTTATAATAGTAATACCTTTAGAGTTAAATATATAGAATATTAAGTTTTTAGCAAAGAAATATTTAAGTTTAGCAAAAGCAGTTTTCTATTTTGTATTTTACTAGAAACAATAATCTTTCTAGGTTAGTAAGGCTAATAGTTTTATTATTCTATTATAATTAGGGATAAAGCCTTTATAGTAATTATAAAAACTTAGGAAATTTTAGGGTTTTTTATAGATTTAAAGAATAGCTAGTTTCTAATTATAATTAACTTGAGGGAGTTATAAGAGATACTTTTCCCTATTATAAGAATAAAGTTGAGATACTTTACTAATATTACTAAAACCTTATATTTCTTCAATCTTAGTAATAATTTAGTATTAGTAAAGTAACAGAAAACTTTGATTACTTTAGTTTTATAGTTTTCTTTTAACCTAGTAATATAGATTAAGATATTATTAATATATATTATAATAAAGTTATCTAAGAACTTGTATAGAGTTCTATTAATATATTACTAGAATATTACTGAAGTTTAAGTAAATGTGATGGGGCGGGCGCGTACGGGCGTATATACGGCGGTAGATGTAACTGCCCATCTGCGTTATATGCGCAACCTTTAAAAGGTACGTAACTACAAGTCGTCCACTTGTAGTTCTGCCGCACTTAAGTACGTATAGGTATACGCACCTTATGCGTGCGCCTATAGGTAGTTATACTAGCCTATAACACTACCTCTCCTCTCGCGCCTGCCTTGCTAGTTATGGACTTATGGGTGCGCTGCTGTATATAAAAGCATATACCCCTAGGGCCTAGCCCTACTCAACTCTAGGGCTCCTTATAAGCCAAGGTTCGTTACGTATGCATAAATATATACCTCTTACATGCCTTGAACCCTAGACCTAAGGGTTAACTTGTAGTATATGATAGGGCGGGCGCGTACGGGCGCATATATAGCGGTAGACGTAACTACCCATCTGCGTTATATACGCAACCTTTAAAAGGTATATAACTACAAGTCGTCCACTTGTAGTTCTGCCGCACTTAAGTACATACGGGCATACGCGCCCTGTGCGCGCGCCCATAGGTAGTTACGCTGGCCCGTAACATATATAAAGTATTTAGATTACTAATAGCTATTTAAAGTATAATAAATATTAGCTTATTTAGGGGATATATAAAATATATAGTATTAGTAAAGCTAAATAAAAGATTTACTATATAGAATACGAGAGTATTTCGTATACTATTCCTAGGGAATATATTACCTTTAACTTTCACCTTTATTACTAGGATTATAGTAGTTATATTTCTATTTTAATATTTATAGACTAAGTTACTAATTACTCTTAAGACTTCTATCTTATTAACTATATTAGAACTATAATTATAAGAATATTTAAGCGTTTTATAGTACTTTTTAAGTATAAGTATAGTATTAATATTAATTTTTTTAAATATAATAATAAAGTTTCTAGGTATAAGAAGTTAAAATTAGACTTTACTTCTCGAGGTATACATTTTAAACTATCCGCTTTATATACTTAAAACTAAAATAGAAATACTAAATATATTAGAGCTATTATTAAGACTTATATAAAAGCTATAAAATATAGTAGTAAGCTACCCTCCAATCTCTAACTTAAAACCTTATAAGTTATAATATTTCTTTATAACTAAATACTAATATACTTTTTAGGCTAGTAAATACTATATTAGAAGCTTTACGAAGTTGCTTAAAAGGATAATATTATAAGGCTAGATTTAGTTTACTTTTATATTTATAGTTATAAACGTCTTATTTTAACTATAAATATAAAGTTAGAATATTACTAACTAATATACCTTAAGGGGTATATTTTTATTAGCTTTTTAGTTAATTATATTTTAACTAACTAGTATTAGGTATAGAACCTATTCTAAAATAAGGTTATTATAACTTATAATATCTTTTTTAATAAAATACTTTTCTTTAATAGAGATTTAGTTTTTCTATAAAATAATTTTAAATAGTTTAATACAATAAAGTTACTTAATAGTTATAAGAGTAAATAACTATAGTAGAGCTATTTAAAGTTAATTTAGTTATTTATTTAAGCTTAAGTAAAAAGTTTAATAAAATAGTTAATATAATAAAAAGTAATTATAGTAATTTAAGGTTTTATATCTATATAGTAACTACCCTTAAGCTTTATAAAGTATTTGAAACTATAAAGTTTATATTAATAACCCTTCTAGAGTTACTTATTATATTCTTCTATAATTTTATTTATATAGATAAGACTATAAAGGGGTAAGGAGTTTAGAAATTACTAGAGAAAGTTAAATATAAAAGATAAATAAGATACTATATTATAGTAGAGAGGTTTTTATTTAAAGCTATTTTTTTAGCTAGTATTTTTTAGTTATTTTGAGATATTCTAAAATATTCCTATTTATAATTATAGAGTTATATAAATAGTTAACTAGAGGGGGTCTTGGAAATTTGACTTTTTTAAAGATTCTAAAATATAAATATTAAGATTTTTAATAATAAACTTTAATTATAAAGTAAATTAGATATTAGAAAATACTTAAAATTTAGGGGAATAGAAACTCTTATTCTAGGAGTTCTATAGTAAAAACTATTATTGTTACTTATATCTTATTTAGTAGTATTTATTTATTTATATACTAAAGTAATAATAATAGCTAAAGAAAACTTATCTTAAGAGTTATATTAAACTTTATTTCTAGTATAAAGTTAGTAAAATTCTTATAAGAAGTTTAAAAATCTTAAAGTATTACTAAGTTTATATTTATAAGTTTAATAAGTATAAGTATTTCTTAAAAATTAAGACTTACCTTATTATTTATAGAGATTAATAGCTATAAGATAATTACGAAACCTATATAATAACTCTAGTAAATATATTATTTTAAACCTTTATAGTAATTACTAATTACTTTAATCTCAAATTACTCTAATATAATATAGTTAATATATTCATATATATAGTGCTTAATAAAGTTATTTATATAGAGATATTACTAGGTTATTAAATAAAAAGTAAGATCTATTACTTAAATAAAGTACTATATAATTTTTAGAGATCCCCCCTTTTCTAGTAATATTACTTAGAAGTAGGTCTTAAGTGTTTTAGTTTTAAATTTACTATAGGAGAGCTTTATTATTAGCTTAAAAGGTATATTATCTTCTTCTTTTATATTAATAATTATATATTCTCTTTCTCTTTAAAAGATATATCTAAAATACTTATATTATTAGTAGACTTCTAAAAAAAGTATTATTTTAAAGGAAATAAGGATTTATAGTAGTTTCTTAATATTAAGATTATTCGAGATTAAGTAGTATAATCGCTATAGTTTTTATAAGTAGTATATTTTAAAAAGCTTCTTAAGTATTTTATAAAGTATATATAATATATTAAGTAATTCAAAACCTCTCTAAAACCTAATAAACTCTTCTTATAGTATCATTAAGCCTCTTATACAGAGATTAAGTATTACTAATAAAGTATTAGCTTTATTAATTATACTACTATTATAATAAGACTAGATATTACCTATATAGTAAGCTAATTATTATACTTTAACTAAAGCCCTTGAGATAACTACTATATTAAAACTAGATAAATAATATAATATTTTAGCGAAACGAAAAACCTCTATTTTAAGTTTAGTTATAAAGCTAGTAATCTTTTTAATAGCTTTATTATTACTATAGACACCAGCTTTACGGATAATAGTAATAATTAAAAAAGCTCTTAAATGTATATTATATATCTCTTTAGAAACTTAATAGTATAATAAGTTAATAAATAAAATACTATTACTACTTTAATAACTCAAGTAGAACTTTTAGTATTATTTTAAGCTATTTAAGAAGCTATTTTTACTAGCTATTTTATTACTATATTTTAAATAAACTTTATAATAAATATATTTAATAAAAGTAAAGTATATAAGCTTTACCTAGTTATCTAAATCTAGTATAATAACTAGTAAATAATATATTTTATAATAGCTAAAATAGTTTAACTATATATAAAGTTAAAGTATATAGATATTTATAATTACTAGTTATACTAAGAAGTCTAGTAAAAGTATTTTAAGATTAAATATATACTTTTAGGAAACTTTATAGCTAATAGTTTTACGAAGCTTCTCTAAAACTACTAGTTTAGTATTTTTATTATTTAAATTAATATAATAGACTAGTTAAGATACCTAGAATTATAGTCTGAGGAGGAACTTTAGGATATAAGGGGTATTAGAAGCTTTATACTTAAAATACTTCCTAGTAAATAAGAAATATCTAAATAACTTAAAAATAGTACTATTCTTCTTACTATAAAAGTAGAGGTTTAATAAAAGTAATAGGGTTATTTAGAGTATCTCTTATAAAATATAAATAGAGTATTAATAGTATTATTTAGAAGCTAGCTTATAGGTAAGACTTTCGAGGCTAGAGGGGTATATCAGGAATAATATACTCGAGTGGTAGAGTTTTCTCTAGAAGAACTTTAGTTCTAGCACTATCTCTACTAGGCCTCGCCTTACTTAAACTACTCGAAATAAAACCTTATATAACGCGTTTAGCCACGTTTAGTTATACATAATATATACTAGATTTTACCCGCTAATTATGTATAATAATAGGAGTTTTAAAGTAATCGTTTCTATAGTAAGTTAAAATAAGTATCTCTTTTTAGTTAATTAAATCCTTTATTTTAAATATATTATCTAGCTTTCTAGTTATGAATATATTTCCTGAAATCCGATTTTTACTTATAATTATTCAATCTAATTAATATTAATGAGAAACCTAAACTAGTCTTATTAATTTAAGTATTAGTTTATATATAATTAAGTTTCTTTTATTAATCTCTGAGACTAACTCTAAACTTAACTTATTATCTTAAGTTAGTTCTAGTATTAATAGGATAATTAATAGAAGAGAAATTCTTCTATTAAATATTCTTATTAGTCTAAAATCTCTAAATATTCTAAATATAGAGCTCTTTCCTCTTTAGTAATTAATTCAATTAGTAATGCTATAATTTCTTTTATGAAAGTTTTATGTAAGTCTGATTTTAAGTAAAATCTTGATTTATTGAATCTAATATTTCAAGCAATAATAATTTTTTAAAAGGTAGAATAATCTAGATCCTATAAATGTTATAAGTATTCAAAGTATAGCCTACTAAGTATCCAATATATCCCCTTAGTTTAACTTTAAATAACCTTTTTAAAATATTCTATTTGTAATATCTCAAAAGTAATTATACTTAACAACTATAAATATAAATCTACTTTTAGTAGAATTATAAATCTAAATACAAATTGAGACTAAACTCTAGTATTTACTAACGAAAATACTATCTTTATAAGGTTTTACTAATTTTATATAGTAATGTTTAGTTATTTTGAATATTTATAGATGTATTATTTAATATAACTATTATTTAAATTAACTTCAACTATAGTTTAAATAGTAGTTTTATAGTGTCTTGTTTTTTTATTTTTCAGGTAATTAGTTCCTTTCTAGTATATTAATTTATTTTAACTAGTTTCTAGTATAAGAAAGAGATAGCTTAAGATTAATCCTTTATATTGTTACTTATCTTTAGTAGCTAGTTTCTCTATTAGTTACTATTACTACTTTTTCAATATTTTCTTGAATCTTATAAATTAAAAAACCTCTTTATCTTTTGACTTATTTCTTAAATATTATTAATATTTAAGAAACTATATTATACGTTTTATAACGTAATACAAATATAATAAATAGGTACTTATTACTAGCTATTAATAATTACTAGCTATTAATAGTAAGTAGTAAGAGCTAATAGCTAGTAGTAATTACTATAATTAGTTTACGTAATCGGAAAATATATAGCTACTAGTTACGCTTGCCTGCCGCAGGATTCGAACCTACTACTTTTACTATAAAACGGTAAAAGCTAGCTAGACGTTAAACTACTACGTTAAGTGGGATATTTATATTTGATAAATAAAAGAGAAATCCTTTTTAATCTATTTTATTAGTTTTTTAATAAATTACTCGAAAATAATATACTTAACTACTAGTAGTTTTAATATAATANTATAACTAGTTAGGTATTAGGAAAAGCTTTAAAAAGCTTTTTTTTACCTATTTCTAGATATATATACTATTATAGATATTATAGTTCTATATAAATTTCTTTATAGTCTATAATTAACCTAGCTAGAAGAATTTTTTATTTATGATTTTAAGTATATTGTTCTTCCCCGGGTAGTTAGTAGGAGTAGAGTTATGTGATTTTTGAACTAATTTTATCCTTAACTTATTAAAGGGGCTTTTTGTATTATTATTTCTAGGTATTTATATTTTCTTTTAAAATATTAAGTATTTAAAACTATCTAATTAATATTTAGAGATCTAAACCTTTAAATATAAATTAAGGAAGAAGCTATATTCCTCCTATTAAATAGCTATTTTAGCTTTTTAGAATATTATATCTTTTTCTATTATATAGATCTATAATTCCTTAAGATTAAATCTTCTATTAAAAACTAGTAATTCTTCTAATTTAATCTTTTTTATTTAGAAATTATTAAATTATATATTATNGAGAAACCTCTAAAAGCTATATAATACTTTATTTAAATAATAAATCTTACTTTATATTTAATAACCTAGTAATATCTCTATATAGATAACCTCATTAAATACTATATATATTGGTTATATTAAAGGTCTCTAATCTATTTAAAGTTATGTACTTCTCGGGAACCCTTTAAAAGAAGCTATACCTAGTACTTTAAACCTTATAGATACTACTAGTTCTGAGGAACCGTTTAAACGGAGAAAGCCTCAGGTAGTAAAATATAGTTAGTTAATATAATAGCTAATAAATATAGAAAGTATATTATAAAAAGAAGGAAAGTATAGGCCTATATCTGTTATAGTTACTCTTTAAGGATCGTAGTCACGTAATACTAAATACTAGCTAGTTAGTAGTAGCAGCTATTGCTAGTTGTTAATAGTTACTAGTTATTAATAGCTGTTAGTAGGTGCTAATAGCTAGTAGCAGTTGCTATATAGTTTACGTAACCGGAAGGCATATAGCTACCGGTCACGCTTGCCTGCTACAGGATTCGAACCTACTACTCTTACCATAATAGTAAGAGCTAGCTAGACGTTAAACTACTACGTTAAGCGGGAATATTTTGTTTATATTTCAATGAGGTATTTAAGATTATTATTTAGGACCTTAAGTAATATTTAATATAGAAGTTAAACTAAAATAGCTCTTTTACTTACTAGTTCTACTTCTTAGTAAACTACTATTTTTTTATAAAGTATTTAAGATTTTTATATTTTAAAAATACCCTAAACTATTTAATAATTAAAAACTTAGTCTTTTAAGCTTATAAGTATACTAATACTACTAGTAGCTTTTTATTATAAATTAAGTAATTATATTCTATAGAGGATAGTTATTAAGAGTAGAAAGCTACTAGGTAAACTATACTTATATTATTTTCTTAAGTTAGAATTCCCCCTAGTATAAACTTAGAATAGTTAGTTTCTATAGTAGTAATAGCTTTAGAGTTAAATATATAGAGTACTAGTTCTTCTATAAAGAAGTATTTAAGCTTAGTAAAAATAACTTTTTATTCTATTCTTTATTAGGAAAGGAAATTTTTCTAGGTTAGTTAGGTTAATAATTCTATAATCTTATTATATTTAAAGATAAAATCCTTATAATAATTATAGAATTCTAAGAAATTTCAAGTTTTTTTTATAGACCTAAAGGGGAACTAGTTCCTAATTATACTTAATTTAAAAGGGTTATAAGAGATATTTTTCCCTATCATTAAGATAAATTTTATATATTTTACTATTATTATTAAAAACTCGTATTTTTTTAGATCTAGAAATAACTGAGTATTAGCGAGGGAATAGAGGATCTTCTATATTTGAGTTTTATAGTTTTCTTTTAATTTAGTATTATAAATTAGGATATTATTAATATATATTATAATAAAATTATCTAGAAATGTATATAATATCTTATTAATATATTACTAGAATATTACTAAAGCTTTAGTAAGCTTAAAAAGGTAAATAATTTACTTAAAAAAACTATATTAGGTATGAAATACTATTTTCTCCTAGTCTTTGTCTTTAATCTGTATTTTATAGAAAACTATAATGATATCAAGTTTTATAAACTAATAGGTATTAGTAATTTTCTAGAAGGTTTCCAATATAAAGAATAATAAGTATCTATCTTTTTTTATAATTATATTTAAAGTTTTATAGTTTATATAGAACCTGATATTTCTACTAGGTTTCTTAATCAAGAGGATAGGTACTTTAGTAGCTAATTTACTAGTTTTAATAAATTCTTTATTGAAGAGACTTTCTAGTATTTCTTTAAGTACTAGTAGCTTTTATTATAATATACTATAGAGGGGGTTTTAGGGTAAAGGGGGATTATTCTTATTTTTATTAAGTATTAATAGGATTATGTGATTTAGTAATGTTTTATTAGTAGGTATCTAATAGGTTTTTTCTGGGTTAAATAAGTCTAGGAACTCTTCTAGTATATTTACTAGGATATATTTCTTCAGATTAATTAGGGTTTTTAGTATTAGAGTTTTCTTGATATCCTCGAGGCTAATAGATATTACCTAGTAGGTTTCTAGTACTAAGCTTTATATTTTAGTAATTTTCTAATATATAATTAAAAAGAAGTTTATATTTAAAAGGTATAT
>RYZW01000306.1:0-41962 GCA_004367215.1 Colletotrichum trifolii | reverse complement strand
TAACAAAGTATTAATACTAAAATATTATCTAATTAATACTTAGTTTCTAATATTATTAGCTTAGTATAATAATTCGTAGGATAACTAGATAATTTATTTTTAAATATCTATAAGTTACTTATTAGTTATAATATATAGAATAATTTTATTCAAGCTTAGTCTAATATACTAATAGCTTTAGGTATAATAATTATAACTAAGTATCTCTATACTTATTTTATAGTTATCTTTTTCTAAGTCACTATATAGATTTCAATTTGTTTTAGTTCTATTATAAATGTTATATAATAGTAATAAATTACAGAATACTTAACTTTTGTATCTCGAAATAAATCTTCTACTTTATTCTATTTCCAAGAAATTTAAAAGAATTCTTAATTCTATGACCTTAGTAATTATTTTTAGCTTTATATATTAAACCCTAGTTTTAATAAAACTCTCTTTACATAAACTATTACTATAAAGTCTTCTTTTATTATAAAATTAAATATTAGAACTAGGGGTATAATTATCTACAATAATAAGAAGTTTTATTACTATTTTAACTAGTTATAAGCTAGTATTAGTATAAATACTATTATCGGGTAGAATTTATAGTTAAATCTATATATAAGGTTAAGAGCTCAGATACTATTCTAGCTATAGAGCAAAAGTAACTAAATAATATTTTCTATTTCCTATTCTATAAAATTAAGTTCTAATTTAGGAAAAATAGCTTAATTGTTAGTATTTTCTTTACTCTATCTATAGTTTAAATAGAGAAATAAGAAATATATGTTATATCTACTAGTACTATTCTAGTAAATATACTTTATATACCTATTCCCCTATTTTCTTAGTAATTAAAACTTTAATATATCTTAGTATTAACTTCTTATATTTAAACCTAACGTTCTTTATTAAAAGCCTAATAATTATTCCCTAATTATATATTTATAATTAATATCTTAAATTATATACTTTTATTTAGTTTTAAACTACTATTTACCAATATTCTACTATCTAGTAATATATTTAACTAATATAAGTAATTTATTGTATAATAATTTATACTATTAAATGTTTTTAGTTATATATTTACTTATTTTTAAAAAGAACTTATATAGCTTTTCTATTAGTAAGTATTTAATAATACTATATTTATTATTATTATATATAAATTTAGTTTCCCTAAATTATACTATTTAGATAGTAAGTAAATTACTAGTAAATACTTTAAAGTAATATTCTAATATATAGTAAATCTATTCTATTTAACTATCTATTTATAAGTAGTATACTGTTAATAGCTATTATTTAATTAATTATTCTAGTATAAATTCTTCTTATAATTAACTAGTAAAAGATTTATTCCTATTACTAATAATATCTTCTAGAATACTAAGTTAATACTTTATTTCCTTATAAAACATTACTACTAAGTCTATAACTATTATCTATTTTATTACTAGAATAAATATTATAAACTTTATAAATCTATCTATAATTACTAGGATAGTATTATATATATGACTATCTTTATATATATTTCCTAGTAATCCTATAATAGAATCTATACTACTCTCTTAAAATAGTCCTACTAGGATAAATAGAAACTATAACTAATTATATAATTTATATTTTAGTATTTTAAATCTTTAGTAGATTTAATGTAATATTTTATAATGTTGTATATTTATAGCTATATTACTTTAATAAAAATTCTATTTTATAAGATTATAAGTCTTATTAGTATTTATATAATATATTTTACTTTTATTATAATATAAGTAATGAATCTTATATTTTAAGAATTTTATATTAAGTATGATTTATTTTCCTTAGAAGAAAAGTGTCTTTTCTATATTTACTAAAAATTTGTTCTATTGAGTAGCTACTTTTTAAGTTTTCTCCATATATACCTAGTAATCTTAATTATAAATCTATAATTCCCTAATAATTTATTTAATATCCTTAGAATTCCCTATAGCATACGCTATGTTATTTTTGATAAGATTCTTTATTACTAAATATAAGATATACTATACTAGAATAATAACTTTCACTTTTTATAAGTTCTTTTTACTTATTAGTATTTATTAAGTATTCTCTTTTTCTATATATATTTTTACTATAAGTAATTATAACTATAACTATTACTATTTTTCTAGTATCCCTAATAAAATAATATTCTAGGGAAGTTAAGTAATTTCTACTTCTAAGTCTAGTTTCTATATTAAAGTATTTTTCTTATATCTGTGTTATCTAAGTAAAAGGTTTTACTAATTCTAAATTCATTTCTATTTTAGTAATCTTTTAGTAAAAATCTATTAATAATAGCTTAGTAAATTGAAATTTATTTATAAAAGTTAGTAGTATATTATAGTATTCTATTTTTCCTTTTATATAATTTACTTATCTAGATAATCTAGTTACCAAATTAGTAATGCTAAACTAGTATTCTATATTAAAATTAAATACTAAAAGTTTATAAATCTAATAAATACATCTTCCCAAATAATCCTATATTAGTACTATTATAATATCTATTAAAGCTTAATAATCTATTAGGACTATAAACTTCTTTAAGAATCCTATTAAGTAATGTTCCTAGTAGTTAAAACTTTAAATAATAACTAATAATTCCTATTAACCTATTCCCTATTTCTATTTTATTTTACTAAACTGATTTAAATAATAAGTAACTAGTTATTACTAGCTTTCTACTTTATATAATAGAATACTTAAAATCACTTACTATAATGTATTTATCTCTATTTTAGTTTCCCTAATAAAGCTTGAGTATTAGAAAATAATTACTAAGTAAAAAGTATTTTATAATACTAAGAATATAGATTTTATATTTCTTAGTTGTAAGAAACCCTTCTTCTCTATCCTTTTTTAAAGAGTTTTATAAATAATACTATTACTCCTAAGTAATTAGTAATGAATTTATAGTAAAAATTATAGAAACCTAAAAATACTTAAAGTTCTTTAAATATCTCTAGTAGTTTCTATTTAGTAATAGCTTAAGTTTTTATTAGGTCTATCTTAATACTTTTTTAAATAATTATATACCTTAAGAAACTTATTTTTTCTATATAGAATTTATACTTAGAAAACTTAGTAAAAAGATATACTTAGTATAATCTAACGAGTACTTATAATAATATTTAGTATAGTTTTCTCTAGTACTTATTATATATTATAATAAGGCTAGGCCTATAAATAGCTATAGGTACGTACTATAAGTAAGCTTACAGTAATCCGAGTATAAATAGGGTAATTCGTAGTATATAGGTAAAAGAATCAACTTCTCTTCTTTCAACATTTCAGGACCTACTATTTAGATAATATTAATTCTTAGATCATAGATCTACGAATAAGTTACTCTTTTTATCAAACATTTTTTGAAGGTTTTCTATCTATTTTTCCCTTTTCTATAAAACTATATATATATAGTATATATAAAGTTTTTTTAAGTATTATAACTAGGAATAGTTAGTTGGTTTTAGTTAGCTAAGCCTTTTTAGTTATAGCTTATTTTAATAATACTTAGAAACGGATTATTCTACTTTTAATTATTATAAACTAGGATAGAGAGATATTTTTATATTATTTTAACAAATAAGTTAACATAATATATAATATATAATGAAAATACAATATATTACCTAACTTTTAAATAAAATAGATAAGTAAGTTTAAAAAATAATATATTTTACTAAGAAAGTAGTTTATAGATTTATATAAGTTATACGAAAGATAAGTAATAGTTATACTCATATTCTCTCATAAGTAGATAGTCTAGAAACCTAGAAAACTGATTTAAACTAGTATTTATATAGTTTTATCTAATAAACTAGTATGATTTAATATTATAAGATTAGTTTTAATAAGTTATTTATGGACTAAGTATGTAGTTAAATAAGATATTTCCCCCTTAAAATTCCTTTAAAATAGGGGTAGTAAGATAACTATTCTAATAAAATAAAATAAAATAATAAAAATAAACAGAAAGATTATAAAAGTAGTCTTACTAAGCTAATAAGTATAGTAAGATTAACCTATTTATCTAGAAACATAAAAGTAAATAAATAGATATTTTAGATATTTTTTAAGGAAAATATAGTTCTGAGAAAAAATAATACATAAAATAGTTATATATAATACTTTAAATATCCCTTTAAGGAAAGTATAGTTTTTGGGAAAGACAATACATAAAATAGTTATATATATATAACTAGGGATATTTCTAGTTTTAGAGAAAATAAATAATATTAGAATATCTATAAATTAACTAATCTATTAATATTTGAGAAATCCCTTAAGAAATCGATATATAGAGTTAAAAAGAATATAATAAAGCAAAAATAAAAAAGATAGGAAACTTACTTTTTTATTTACTATTCTTATTATTAATAAGTAATTAGAAAGAATATTTTTAATATCTATAATAATAATTTTACTTAGATAATAAAATAGTTTAAAATAAAAATAATATTTATACTAAATTTAGCATATAAGCTTTATTCTTAGTTCTAGCTACTCCTTTATTCATAAGCCCTATGTTTAAAAATATTTAGCTATAAGTATTAGGTATTTCTAAGGATTCAGGTAATACTTATTTAGAATACGCTCCTATGAATAATCTTACTACTAATATTTCGGGACTATAAGCTAAAACTTTATTAGGAAATATTAATATATTTATAAATATTATTATATTTTTATGAATGAATTATATCCTAATAATAGTTCATTATTTAATACTAATAAAAATACTCTAAACTTAGCTATCTATAACTACTATATCTCTTTAGTTTAAAAGAGTTCTTAAGTTTATTAGTAATAATATCTCTAATTTCCTAGATAAGTATAAAGTTTCTACTAACCTATCCTATAAGTTAGAGCTTAATATAATTAGAGAAGTTTATATATATTATGCTTTATAATTTAAGAAAACTATATTATTTATCATAACTACTCAAGTAACCTAGACTAAAGCTAAAGAGATCCTTTTAAATATATATAGACTTATAGACCTAATTATTAATTAAAATTTAAATAAAGAATTTAGAATTCTTACTATAAGGGATTATTTAAAAAAAGATAATCTTATAAGGATTACTCTTTTCTAAATTATAATTAATAATTTCTAGATTTATATTATTACTAGAAAAGACTCCAATTTCCCTAATTAGGAATTAATATATATTATTATATATAGAGTATTTCTCAGAATACTAAGAGAAATAACTTATAACTTTTACTATAAATTTCACGAGTTTATTAATACTAACTAGAGAGCTTTCAAAGCTACTTCTATATAGTAGGGAAAAGACTAAATTTTAATAAAGTAGTTTATAAGATAGCTAAAAGCTATAACCCCTAAAATATATTTTTTAAAAAAAATAAAAATAGTTTTAATAAAACTAAAAATAGTTTAGGTAGTAAAAAAGGCGAAATTATTTGACGAAAGTATTATTTTAGGAACTAAAGAGCTAGTAGATATTTTTAAAAACCTATAAATTAATAATACTAGTTTTTTTATAGAGAATTAGATATTTATAATTTATAGTATTATTAAGAAATAGAATAAAATAATAGTTTACACCAAGACTAATACTATATTAATCAAACTTAGATTAATTTATTATTCTTATATAACTAATTTATCAATTTAATAAAAAAGTAATTTTAAGAGATCTATATATAAATTAAATGGAATTTATAGTAGTGAAATTCTTCTATTTATAGTATAGTCTTATCCTAATTACTAGTATATAGATAGCTATAATTATTAGTAATATAGCTAATTAAAATATTATATAATATCTTATAATATGTTAATTACTTATTAGACCTATAGTATTTATTTTTATACTAAAAATACTTATTATATTAATTACTAGGGAAATGACGAGATAATAGTAGAAAATAATATTATTAATAAAAGATATGAGAAAAGATCGGAAAATAGTAAAATTATTTTTATATATATTACTTAGAGATTTTAGATTTTCTTAAAAGAAGCTAAAGAAGCTAAAAGTTTTAGATTATAACTTTTCCCTGCTTTTTAGCGAATTCTCTAGGATTAAAGGAATCATTAAGTAGTTATTAATAAAATAGATACGAGGTTTATTGAAAAATAATAATAATACTAAAAGTTAGTAGAAGAAGTTTATATAATATTTAATATTATAGTTTTAAACTTTATTCAAATTATTATTGTAGAAGATAATATAAAGATAACTACTAAGGAAATTATTATAATAGATAGATTAAAGTATAATATTACGAGATTTGTATTATATAATTTTTATAAATTTTAGAGGGAATTATTTATAGACTTATATAGTAAAGACTACTAATTAGTTTAGCTAGAACTAAGAGATATTAAACTAAACTAAAATAATAATAAATTTATACTACTATTTTACTTAGTTTTTTAAGACATAATTACTACTAAATAGATATCTAGTTAACTAGTATTTGTTATAATACTAATAGATACTAAGACTTAAGTATTAATTTATTATATTTATTTTAAAAAAGTTAGAAGATAAGTTTTAGTTCTTGAGGATTTCTTTTAGAAAACTTAGCTTATACATATTTAGGTTAGTTATAAGTATACTTAAAGAGTTATTGAAAATTACTAGAGTAATTAGTAGATAAGAGAGGTGTTTATTATAATAAGAGAAGAATTTATAGATATATTTAATAAAATAGGGGAAAAAGAAAAAGAAATTTAAGTTTAGATAGATAGATAGAACTAATAATATATTACTAAATAAATAATAATATAGTCTCATAATAAGTAGAAAATAGATTTGATAATACTATTTAATTCGTAGATATAAGTAAATATAGTTATATAGGTTAATAATATAGATATTAAAGTTATAAGTATTACAATAGAGTCTATTAATACTAGGGAGAACGTTATTACTAGCTTTACTACAGTTTATAATTTTGTTATAATTTACTTCTAGATTAATATTTAATTTATAAATTTAAAGAATTTGAAGTTTTGGGGGATTATTAATACTAGTTTAGTAATTAATATTATTACTAAGGATTTTATTTAGGAGGTAAATGTATTTAATAGAATAATATTTATATATTTAGAACTATAAGGTATTATAGATATTAGGTATATTATAGATTTCTGTAGAGTAATAATAGAGAATATTTATATCAGAAGATATTGTATCTTTAATATTAGATTTCTTATTATATTTAAGGGGATAGTTATAAAAGACTTAGTCCTAGGAGTATTATTTATTATTAAGATTTGAATAATGTTTTAATATATATTTAACTAGATTATTAGTTAGATTTAGTCTAGGAATATGTATTTAAATATCCCCTTGTTTTTCATATCTATAATTTAACTATGAAGTTCTAAGATATTATACTAGATTTTAGAAATTTTAACTATATTTAGTATATATGTTTTCTTTTTTTTATAGGGGAGGGAAACTAGGAATTACTATTAAAAACTTTGAAATAATAGTAGGTGAATAAGATATAGAAGAAGAAAGATAATATAAAAAGACTATTAATATAGTATATATAAATTCTTAAGAAATATTAATAGTACTGAAATTTAATATATTAAAAATATGGAAAAGTTAATAGATAATAATAAAGAAGTAATTATAGTAATAGATGAGATTAATAAGGAGTTTGAGGTAATTTTAGAAGTTTTAATTTGAAAAGTTATTAAATTAAGAATTAAAGAGATTTATAGTATTATTATATTTTTAGGAAAGTATAATTTAGAGTATTTATTTTATAAACGATAATATTTTTATAGTTTTTATAGATTTTTATGATATGAATAGTACGTTTATATTAGAATTCTTAAGAGATAGAAGAAGTTCTATTATAAAAGATAGGATATTCTAGAAGTAGTAAATATTACTTTTAAAAATAATAATAATATAAAAGAGGAGGAAATAGTAGTAGTAAATATTTAAAATAGACTAATAGAGGATATTAATACTATATATAAGATGAAAGATAAGAAGGTTTAATTAGTAGATAATGTATTATTAGATAGGTTAATACTAGAGGGAAACTTAGAATAGAAATTAAAAGTATAGGAGGAAGTGAAGAAAAATATTACTAATAACTTTATAATTTAATTTATAGATATAATTATATTGAAATTCTTGAACTTAATTCTGGGGGAGTGTTTAATACTAGAATAATTAAACCCTATTTTAGATAAGTTAGGTTATTTATGTATTTTAGAAAAGGAACTATTAGTAGAAGTATTAAAAGTAAGAGAAAAGGTATTAGTATAGGATTTTAGTTATTATAGAAAAATATTAAGTTCTATTATATTTCTTTAGATAATTAAAATTATTTTTTATAAAGGATAGTAAGCTAGGTTAATCCTTATCCTAAAAAGCTTAATAGATAATATTTTTAAGATTCTAAGAATATATATTTAGAATAGTATACTAGAATATAGCTATATAATTTATAAGGATTTTTCTTTTTAGTATAAAAGAAAGATGGTAAGATATAACTTATTAATTTAATAATAAAGATTAATTGAGTTATTATTTGAGATGTAGAATTCTTTCTAGGAACTAACGAGGTTTTAGAGGATTTTAGTATATATAAGCTATTATTACTATTAGACGTTTTTTTAGGATATAATTAGATTCCCTTAGATCTTAAAAGTAGGGATTTAATAATATTTGTAAGTTTATTTAGATTTTTATAGTATTGTACTTTTCTCATAAGTAGTATTAATTTAGTTATATAGTTTATATAGATTATAATAAGGATTTTTTTATAATTTGATTTTATATTACTATAAAGTTTTCTTAGATAATATTATAATTATAAGGTTAATAATAATCTATAATAAAGAAGATAATTTGTATTATTTTCGTATTTATAGATATATTCTGGAATATACTTAGAATATTAATAAAGTTTTAGTAAATATTAAGCTTATTAGTTATATAATTATAGTTATAAAGTCTTAGTATGTATAATAGATTATTTTGATAGTTAGGTATATTTATGGAATTTATAGGAGATATCTAGAGGAAATTAAGATTATCAAGATTAAGGAGTAGAAATGTTATAATAATATTTAGTTACTTTTGCTCTATACCTGGAATGGTATCTAAGCTCTTTACCCTATATATAGATTTAACTATAAATTTTACTTGATAATAGTATTCGTGCTAATACTAGCTTATAACTAGTTAAAATAGTAATGAAATTACTTATTATTATAGATAATTATACCCCTAGTTTTAATATTTAACCCTATAGTAGTAGAAAACCTCGTAGTAATNTTATAGTAATAATCTATATAAAGAGAGCTTTATTAAAACTAAAGCTTAATATATATAGCTAAAAGTAACTACTAAGGTTATAAAGTTAAGAACTTTTATAAACTTCTTAAAAATAAAATAAAACAGAATACCTATAAAAGCTAGGTATTTTATAATCTATTACTCTTCTCTATCCTTTATAATAGAATTGAAATCTCCTCGAAATCTATATATTTACCTATAAAAAAAACTATATAATAAATACAGAAATATCTAGCTATAATTATTATAACTAAAGCTATTACTTTATTAAAATAAACCTTAATAAGATTATCCCGAGTACTATAATTAATAAATAATTTATAGATATTCAAAAGGAGATTAACTAGTTAACCTATAATTTACTATACTAAGCTAATAATCTTAGGGATTAAGTATTAATTAAGTAATACCTTAATATTAATATACTACTATAATACTAGTTACGAGATATTTTAGAGTATTAGAGTCATATAATTATAGAAGGTTTAAAGACTATTTAGCTATACTAGAAATATCTATATCTAAATAAATATTATTCGTAAATTAGCTATACTTAATATATTAAAAGTATTTACTAATAAGAATAAACTAAATCTTACTATACTAATATAGAGATTATAACTTAACTTATATTAGTAGTAGAGAACCTTTATATTAGTAATATAAAGTTTTATCTTAAGAATAAGTAAAGTTTAGTAGGGATATTAAAGTCGCGGATATTGAGGTTATGATTTAAATAAAATACTTATTATTAGTAGTAATTGAATATCCCGAGATATTTAAATCGTATATAGCTATGAAGGTATAAGGGTATAAGGGTGTGAGGTTATTATGGAAATAATTATTAGTTATTTATTATTTATAAAAAGGTTAATACGGGGTAAGTATACTAGTTACTATAGTTATGAGGGGTTTAGCTTTAGATTAACTAGAAGCTAGTTATAGTAGTTAGTAGGGGGGTAGGAGGGCTAAAAGTATACTTCAGGGGGTAATATATCTACTAATAGTCGTAGTAGAGAGTGAGCTATTAGACCCCCCCAAAAGTAACTATCAAAATTATAAAGTTAAAAACTTTTTTAAACCTTTTAAAAATAGAATAAAATAAAGTATTCACTTGGAGATATAAGAACTAAGTGTTCTATAATCTATCACTTTTCTATAACTTTTATACTAAAACCAAAACCTCCTCAAAATCTATATAGCTACCTGTAAAAAGATGACTATAAAATAGGTATAGAGATATCTAGCTACGACTATTATAACTAATATAAGGGTATAAGAGCGTAAAGGTATAAGGGTATAAAAGTATAAGGTTATCGTGGAAGGAGTTGTTAGTTATTTATTATTTGCGAAAAAGTTAACGTGGGGCGGGTATACTAGCTATAGCTATAAGGGGTTTAGTTCTGGATTAACTAAAAGCTAGCTATAGTAGTTAATAGGGGGGTAGGAAAGCAAAAATGGTACTTTAGGGGGTAATATATCTACTAATAGTCGTAGTAGAAAGCGAGCTATTAGCCTCTCTTTTAGGTTTTATACTTAGATAAAAAGATTATAAATAAGAAGGAAAAAGCTTAGTTCCCTAGAAAAGACTTTTTAGGGGGGAAGGTAGTATATTTACTAATAATAATACTATAGTAATCGATAAAACTAGAAAGATATAGANTAAAACTTTAATAAAATTATCCTAAGTATTATAATTAATAAGTAGTTTATAGATATTTAAAAGAAAATTATTTAGCTAACTTATAATTTGCTATATTAAACTAATAATATTAGGGACTAGGTATTAATTAAATAATACTTTAATATTAATATACTACTATAATACTAGTTATTAAATATTTTAGAATATTATAATAATATAATTATAGAAGTTTTAAAAGTTATTTAGCTATACTAGGAGTATTTATATCTATATAAGTATTATTTATAAGTTAGCTATTAGCTATAATTAATTAATATATTAAGATGATTCGCTAATAAGAGCAAGCTGAGTTTTACTATATTTATATAGAGATTATAAATTAGTTTATATTAGTAATAGAGAACTTTTATATTAGTAGTATAAAATCTTATCTTAGGGGTAAGTAGGGCTTAGTTTATAATAGGGATATTAAGGTTATAGATATTAAAGTTATAATAAATATTTAAATAGAATACTTATAATTAGTAGTAATTAAATATCTTGAGATATTTGAATTATATATAGCTATGAGGGTATGAGGGTGTGAAAATATAAGGGTATAAGGTTGTTATAGAAGGAGTTATTAGTTATTTATCATTAAAAAAGTTAACGCGGGGTAGGTATACTAGCTATAGCTGCGAGGGGTTTAGCCCCGGATTAACTAGGAGCTAGCTATAGTAGTTAGCAGGGGGTAGGAAGGCTGAAGTCGTATTTCAGGGGGTGATATATCTACTAATGGTCGTAGTAGAGAGCGAGCTATTAGCCCCTCCTATATTATAATAATATATCTAAAGTTAGGTTATTTATTAGGATTATAGTATTTTATTAAGGATAAGTTTAGGATTATTCTATTATAGTAAAACTATTTAATAACTTATTAAAAAAGAATTTTCTTTTTTGATAAAGATAAGAGTAGATTATTACTATAGAGTAATTTAAAGATAAGTTTAATAGTTTACTAATATTTATTTTAATTAATTATAGTATTATAAGTAGCTAGATCTATTTAGTAGTAGATACTAGTAGTACTAGCTAGGGAGCTATATTTAGATAATTTGTTAAATAGAAACAAGCTATTACTTAATTTAAGAATAGTTTATTTATAGGCCTAGAACTTAACTATAATATTAGTAAGAAAGAGTTCTAAGGGATATTAAAAATACTGAAATAGCTATAAAATTATTTCTATAGGTAATATTTTTTATTAGAGATTAAGATAAAAACTCTTATTATATAACTTAATAGGACTATTTCTAATTTACTAGGAATATTAGTAGTTTGTTAGATATTTTAGATTAGGATATTTAATTTTGAGATTAAATATATTAGTAGTATAGTTAACTTGGCTGTTAATAGACTTTTATAGAAATTATCTAGATTATTTAATTAAGATAATAAATAAGAAGAAGGTAATATAGATAACTAGATTAATATATAATTTCTTTTTATAGATATAAATATTAGAAGTTTATTTGAAAAAGTATATACTATAAGAGATAATTAATAAATTGAGGAGGTATTTAAGATAGAAATTTTAGTAGATAGAATAAGCTAGATTAATAAGGCTTTGATTTTCCTATCTATAATATTAAACTATTTATAGATTTAGTTAAGAAAGATAAGGTAAATTATCTACTATTTAGTAATACTAAAGAGGTTTCTAGGAATTAAGTCTAGTTATTGTAGAGTTTTTTGGGTAAGAAGTTTTGATTTTTTAACTATAGGATAAATTATTATTTATTTATTTAATACTATTTTATATGATTCTGAGATAAGTTATTAATGGGAATATACTAGGAAGAAATTAATATCAATAATATATAATAAGAGTAGATATTAAGGAAGAGAAGTAATTTATAAAAGATTAGCTAATTAGTATTACTAGTTTAATATATATAAAGAAATAAGAGAAGTAGTTGAGTATTATCTAGATTATTAGAAGAGGAAGGTATATGGGATAGGAAATTTTTATAGACTTATTATTCTTGAAAGACTATTTTTTAACTATATTTATTTAGATATGTAGAAAATAGGAAAGTAGTATTTTATTAAAGCTAGAAATATATTTATAAGTTAACTAGAGGTTTAATAGTTTTTAAAATTAATTTTAAAAGTAATCATAAAGTTCTTATAAGAAGAAGTTATTATATATTATAGTTTTTTCAATATGTTTCTTATAGATAGAGGGTTTGAGAATAAGAAGCTTATTATTAAATTTAATAAGTAATATAGGCTGAAATACAAAGTTACTTTAGCTTATAACTTATAAGCTAATAGAGTTATTAAAGTTAGATATTAATTTATTATTTATATATTATTAGTATAGCTATAGGGTAATAGTAGTAAAAACTCTAGGCTTTTTGTACTTATAGTTATATTTATAGATTCAATAATAGTATAGGTATTTATAGGATTTATGCTTTTTTGGTTGAAGTATAGATATAAAATAGTTATACTAATTAAGATATTTATATTAATATAGAAAGTATTAGACTAAGTATTAATAAGAATACTTAAAGAAGAGTTAAATATAAGGATCTGTATTTTTACATAATTAAATAAAAATAGGGAAATAGTTATAGTAATAATTATAGATTAATATAGGAAAGTAATAGAGAGTTTTAATAGAAGAAAAAGGAATATTTTATAGGATAAATAACTAGAACCTAGTAATTTAGTTCTAGTTTATAATATTCAGAGAATAACTAATAAGTTTTTTAATAGGAAGTTTAACCATTAATAGATAGGTTTTTCTTTTAGATTTATTTATAGATACTAGACTCTTTATTATATTAACTAGAAATTTTATAAAGAGAAAAGATTACTAGAGTAATATTTAGAGGAAATAAGTTATAGAAATTTGTATAAGTACCTGAAAGGTATTAGGAACCTATAGATTTAGATATTTGTAGATCTAATCTAGAGAAAGAATTATCTAAAGTTTTCTTAGTTTAAAGAGAGTTTATAGGAAAAGATAATAAAAAGGAAAAAGAAGAGAAGGAATTTATAATTCCTAAAGAAATTAATAATAATATTTTACATACATTAACTACTTAATAATAAGGATGTTTCTTAAGTATTAAATATATAATAGAGAAAATATTATAAAGTCCTAAATTTAAGATTTAAATTCTAGTAATAGTTTAGTTATTAAAAGTTTAATACTAGGATATAATAGTTTAACTAGGATAGGTATAATATTTATTTATTTAGAGATAGATTTATAGATTTATTATTTAGTTATTATACTTACTTAGATATTTTTTTTATTCTAAATACTTTTTTTTTCTTTTATAAATATAGGTTTAAAGAAGTTTCTAGCTAGTAAAATATAATTTATAATTTTAGGGAAGAAAAATACTTTACTTATAAAGAAAATATATTAATTAAAAGAATGGAAATAAAAATAATAAATATAATATATACTTATCAATATTTCTCTTTATTTTATTATTCTTTATTTTTTATTATTCTTTTTATTACCCGCTTAATGTAGTAGTTTAATATCTAGCTAGCTTTTACTATTACAGCAAGAGTAGTAGGTTCGAATCCTATAGTAAGTAAGCGTGACTAGTAGCTATGTGCTTTCTAGTTACGTAAACTATATAGCAACTACTACTAGCTATTAGCACTTATTATTATTAGCTATTAATAACTAGTAACTATTAATAGCTAGTAATAAGTATTACTAGCTAGCTAGTATCTAGTATTACATAACTATAATCCCTAAAGAGTAACTATAATAGATATAAGCCTATACCTTCCCTTTATAATATACTTCTTATTTATTAGCTATTATATTAACTAACTATATCTTACTACCTGAGGTTTTCTCTATATAATAGTTCCTTAGTACTAGTAGTATCTATAGGGTAAATAAAGTAAGAGCTAATAACTAGGTATAACTACCTTTAAAGGGTCCCAGAGAGGTATATGACTTTAAATAGATCAGAGACCTTCAATACAACCACCACATTATTCTTTTTATTATTTTTCTATTACTTATAATAACTAGGTTATATTTATAAATATATTAAATAATAATTATTGTATTCCTATTAATAAACCTAATTCTATAAATATAAAAAGTAATAACTCCTAGTTTATAAGAAAATATTACTCTTCAATCTAAGATTTATACTTTTTAATAAAAAAGTACTATTAAATATAATAGGTAGATTATATATAAAAAGATAAGTTAAGAAAGTGAAAGATATATCGGGAACTTTAAAGTCCTTTTTCTATTAAAGAAAATCCACTTTATATTACTTTTTTAAAAAAAGTATATTAATAGTATTAATAACGGTTTTCTTAAATTCTTAAGGAACTTTTAACTTAGGAATAAAGGAACTATTATATTTATTACTAAGATAATATATTTTATTTATATAATAGAAGCTGAAACTGAATCTCTTATAGATTACTTTAGAGTTAAAAGAAGAAATATTCTAGGTTTTGTAAAAGAAATAGTTAGTATAAAGGTTATTAAGTAATAGAATATACTCGAAATGTAGATTATAGACCTAAGAACTAGTTTTCTTATTACGAGTTATATAAGTATACTTTTTATAATAGTTATAAATAATAGTATTTTAATTATTATATTTTTAAATAAAGAAGCTATAGATAGTAGTTAGGTACTAAAGTAACTTATAAACTTAAGCTTTAATCTAGAAAGTAATACTACTATAAATAAATATTTATTAATAAAGTATAAATATACTTTAGGTATACTCTTAAATAAACTTATAATTACGAGATCTTATAAGGGTTTACTAGAGATTCACCTATATTTATATAAGAGGCTTAAAACTATAGACTTAATAAGTAAAACCTATTTTAAAGTACTTATTCTAAGATATTTTAAGTCTAAAGAATATAAAACTAGTAAGAGTTTTAAGAAATATTTCAGTTAAAATATTTAATATAAAGTAAGAAGAAGAGTATATATTAAAAGCTTAGAAAAGTCAATTAAAACCTAGTATAGTATATTATTAATAGTTTCCTAAGAAATATAGAGACTTAAGTTATAGATTAAAAAGATCTTATAAGGTTTATTAAGGAATTATATTCTTAGAGTATTCGTTACTTTACTAGGGAGAAAGTAATTGAATTATAATATAGTAATAAAATAATTTATAGATGAAGGTAAGTAATAAGAGCAGTTAAAGTATATTTAATAAAGAAAAAAACTAATTAACTTAAGAGAAGAAGTTTTCTTTTTATATCTTTTAGTATTAATAAAAAGCCTTTTATCTAAATAATATTACTATTTACTTCATATTTATAATAAGAATAGTAATTTACTCTTTCTTAGATCTATAGTAGTTAGGACTTATTTTTATAGATTTATAGCTATAAAAAGAGGTATTTTGTCCTAAGGGATAGATTTTAGAATTTCTTTCTATATCTATATATATATATATTATTATATACTAAATCTAAGATCTTATAGGATTTATAACTCTATACCTTTTCTTTATTATTAACTTAATATTATAGTCTAGTTCTATAAATTATTTCTTTATAGTATTTAATTTATAAAAATCTGTTTTTTCCAAGATAATTTATTAGGTAAATTACTTATTATAAGTATTAAACTAACTTTAGTATTCGTTATTTATAATTTTTATAACCCTAAATAGGTAAATAAACTTATGGAAAAATATTCTATTATATTTATTTCCCTAGTTTTTAATTTCTAATTAGTAGAAGTTTTTAAGATATTATAAAATAGTTAACTTTATAAATAATACTTAAATAGTAATAATCAAATCTTATATTTAGGAATAGGAATTTATAATAACTAGCCTCGGGATCCCTAACTAGATATTAAGCTTAACTAATCCTAATTCCCCCTATAAATATTAGTTAGAAATATAATAATAAGAAAACTACTATTTAATATATTCTAAGGAATAGTTAATAGACTAATTTTCTTAGTACTACAAGGTTTCCTAGATATTTATATCTTATTATTATATAACTTATTAGGTTATATTAAGTATAGAGAATTACTTAATAGAGATAAATAGATTACAGACTACTAATAGATATTTTAAGAATATACTAAATTATATAACTTCTATATCTTATTAGTAATAAATAAGAACTATAAAGAAACTACTTAGTACTATAAAGAGATATTAAAATATTAGTAGTTCTAGATTATTATTATATACTATAATATAAAGAATAGTAAAGCTTAGATATATTTCATTATTAATTAGGATAAGGGATAAATTTAATACTAAGATAATTAATAGTATAATAGTAATAGAGAATTATATTATAGAATAGTAATAGCAATTATAGACCTAACTATATTAAAAGGAGTCTGAATTTCTTTTTGAATCATTACTTAGTAAACTTACATAATATATGCTTAGAATAATTACTTTTAACAAGTATTTACTTTTATAATACTGAATTAAATAAGGATTATACTTAATACTAGACAGGTTCCTAAGAGATTCATAAGTTATAAAACTATAGAGGTTACTTAGAAACTATATTTTACTTATGAATTTTGTTCAGATATATTAATTAGAGAAATTCTAGTAGTTAAATAACCTAATATCTTTAAATAGTTTCGAGACTATAAGGATAATAATAAGAAAGATATTATAGCTTACTAGAAGAAGATATAAGCTAACTACGAAAAACTCTTAAGAATAAAGTATATAAATCTTAAAAAGCTAAGTATACTACTAGGTATAGATAATAATATTCTTATATTTGTACTAGGAAATTTAAAACTCTCTCTAGTTATAAGTAAAGCTTATTTATAGACCTTATAAATTATTATTCGTTTATTTTCGTTTTTAGTTGTGAAAAAAGTAAATATCTAGAATACTACTATTAAATAGTAGCTTATATAAGATTTAGTTAAGAAACTTTCTTATATTTTAGTTAGTAGTTATTTAGAAAAAAACTTTAATTATCACGATTCTTTATATTTTTACCCTAGTCTTTACAGATTTATATAAAAGTAACTTTAATTTACGAAAACTAATCTACTTAGTATTAGTTTCCCTATTTCTAAGTATAACCAAAAATTTATTTGAAACTAGTAAAAGCTATTTTCTACTATTAATTAATATAGAAATAGAGAAACCTTAATAGAGTATTTTATTAAATATTATAAAGAAAGTTAAGGGTTTTTAAAATTAAATCTAGAGTAATAATAAATAGAGGTCGAGGATTATATAATACTTTATAATACTAAAAATATACTTTAGCTAGAAGATATACTAGATAGTATTAAATTTATTTTTTTACTTAAAATAAGTCTATAAATAAAGCTAACTAGTTTCTTTTATATCTTTAATAATACTTTTTAGAATACTTAAGAAGTATTATTTATTCATAGTAAGGTTTAATAAGTAAAGTAAAACCTTTTCTTAAATAAAAAATAGTTTTATAATACTAATATTATAGTTTTCCTATACTATTATAGTAGAAACTATTAAGTTAATTTTATAGTAGACTAATTAAATAGTTATATATATTTTTCGGATTCTTTATAAGGAAATTCTACTAATAATAATTTTATTAAAAAAATTAATAATTTCTAAGAGTTTTATAGAAAAGCTAGTAAATCTAAGGATATGTTTTACTTCTTGCGAGCTAATATTTATATAGTTCTTATAGAGTAATAATAAGATAAGTATTTATATAGTTTAAGAGCTATTAAATAGTTAAAAGCTTTTATTTATAATAGAGTTTTAGATATTCGGGAAAATCTTTAATATATAGAAGACTACTATTATAATAATTCTAAGGTTAGTTTTTCTATTCATAAATAGTAATTATTAATTAGTAAAATATTTAAGCCTTATTAATTTAATTATAATAACTCTTTATCCTATCTAGTTACTATAGAGTAATACTACTAGGGTTATAGTAATTACTTACTACTAGACTTTATACTAATTAATCTTTATTAATATATTTAAGATTTATAGATCTATATATTAAATAAGAAAGTAATTAGGTTATTTCTAGTTTTTATAGAATAAGTATAAATGGATACTATTCTAAAAGCTCCTAGATATAAGACCCCGAGGTTTAAAACTCTTAAGTTATAAATAATTCTATAATAATAATAAATTTGATATAAAGTTATTAGTAGATTTAGGACTTTAGAAAATACTAGTTAGTAGTGTAGTAAAAGACTAGAATATCGAGAAGCTACGAGATAATTTTTAAAAATACCTAAACTAGCTATTACTTAAGTATTATTAGCAATTATTTCTAGAAGTTATAGCTTACTTTTATAACTTAATTACCCCTTTAGGTTAAATTTTATAATTATAAGAATATATTCGAGAGACTAGTATATTAACTAATAAGTAGATTAGTAATAGTAGATTTCGTAAAATATTCTTTATAGGTTTACTAATTATACTTTCTTATACTTAACTATATAGGAAAGATAGCTTTACTTTATTTAAAGACTTGAATAAGATTAATAATAGGTTAACTATAATAATTAATAATACCTCGAGAACTATTATATTTAAGAGGACTTTTAGTAATTACTACGTTTTAACTAGAAAGAATTTTAATATTATAAATAGGTTATTAGGCTTATCTTATAAAAGTTTTAAATAGGTTTAAGGGGAGGATTATAATAGGTCTAGGCCTATGAATAGTTATAGGTATATATTATAAATAGGCTTATAGTAATTTAAGTATAAATAGGGTAATTCGTAGTATATAGGTAAAAGAATTAACTTCTCTTCTTCTACTATTTCAGGACCTACTATTCAGATAATATCAATTCTTAGATTATAGATCTGCGAATACGTTACTCTTTTTATTAAATATTTTTTGAAGATTTTCTATCTGTTTTTCCCTTTTCTACGAAATCACGTATATATAGCATATATAAAGCTTTTTCAAGTATTATAGTTAGGAGTAGTTAGTTGGTTTTAGTTAGCTAGGCCCTTTCAGCTATAGCCTATTTTAATATATTATAATATTATCTATATATACTATATAGTATATATTAATTAAACTAGTAAATATATAGCTAATATAAATAAAAAAAAGTTACTAGTATATTAATAAGACTAAATAGTATTACTATATATTTATAATAACTATACTATATTCTAACTACTATTTCCTAGTAATCTTCTAGCTTAATCCTAATATAGTAATAAGTATTTTTAAAATTAATTTTTAAGATCTATATTACTCCGTAAAATCTATCTAAGAACTTACTAATAAGTAGTAATAAGTATTAATTCTTAATTATAATTATATTAAAACTTCTATAATTAATATATAAGTATAAAGAGTTATCTTTCTTTCGAATAAAAAAGATTAATATACTTATGTTATGTATAAATAGCTATATATATCTATTTACTAGGTTTTCTATAATATATATTTTTAACCTTTCTAATTACTATTTATTTAGTAGATATATAAACCTATAAAGTAGTTTTTTATTTAATCATAGGTTAATAATATAGTTAGTATGTTTAAAACCTAGAACCAAATTTACTATAACTTTATAAAATACTATTTAGTTATTTATAAGTTCCCTGAAATATCTATAATTATAATAACTTTATCTACTTACCTAAAAACCTCTATATAAACCTTAAAACTATTATTTATTTTACTAATATATAATATATAATCCCGCTTGATATAGTAGTTTAATGTCTAGTTGGTTCTTACTATTACGGTAAGAGTAGTAGGTTCGAATCCTATAGCGGGCAAGCGCGACTAGTAGGTATATATATACTTTCTAATTATATAAAACCATATATAGTAACTATTACTAGCTATTAGTACTTACTAATAGTTGTTGATATTAATAGCTAGTAACTATTAATAATAGTAGCTAGTAATAGGTACTACCAGCTAGCTAGTATTAGTATTACGTGACTACAATCTTTAAAGAGTAATTATAATAGATATGAGCCTATACTTTCCTTTTATATATATTTTCCCGCTAGGATATACTTTCTATATTTTTTAGCTATCGTATTAACTAACTATATCTTACTACTTAAGGTTTTCTCTATTTAAATAGTTCCTCAGAACTAGTAGTATCTATAGGGTAAATAAGGTAAGAGCCGACTACTAAGTATAGCTATAGTTCCTCAGAACTAGTAGTATCTATAGGGTAAATAAGGTAAGAGCCGACTACTAGGTATAGCTTCCTTTAAAGGGTTCCCGAGAAGTATATAATTAAATAGGTCAAAGACCTTTAATATAACCTTATATATAATATATAAGTAGTCTTTATATTCTTAATACTTTCTTAAGTAGATATTTCTAGTTTAGTAATAAATATCTACTTATAATACTAAGTATTTATCTAAGTTTCAATTATAATACTTTCTTAGCTTATAGAATATTATCCTAATAAGAAATCTATATATTTTTCTAGCTAGTAAATATTAGTAAATAGTAAATATAATCTTTATAGAAAACTATCCAAGTCTATAAGAAAGAATACTAACTAGTAATTCTTCCCCGGCTTTAATGTTAAACTATCAAATTCCTCTAAAATAAATATAATCATTTTAACCAAAACTAATCCTAGTAATATAACTAGTTATTTACTAATAAAGTCTATTTATAAGTATAAATCTCTATTTACTACTATTTCCCGTTTATTAGTAGTTTAGATAATAATTACTAAACTTTTAATTATCTTCCCTATAAATACTAACGTTTCAGTTTATATAAATTTGTTTAGTTCTATTTCTATACTTACTTATTACCTGTTTAATATAGTAGTTTAATATCTAGCTAGCTTTTACTATTTTACAGCAGGAATAGTAGGTTCGAATCCTGCGGTGGGCAAGTATAACTAGTAGCTATATATTTTCTAATTATATAAATTATATATAGTAACCGCTACTAGCTATTAGTACTTACTAATAGCTATTAAAAAGTAACTAGTAACTACTTCTAATGGCTAGTAATAAGTATTACTAGCTAGCTAGTATTAGTATTCTATAACTATAATCTTATAATAAGTAGTTATAATAAATATAGGCTTATATATACTTTTTATATTTATTACTTATTATCTTAACTAACTGAATTATTACTATTTGAAATATCTTCTATTTGAATAGTTCCTTAGTCCTAGTATTATCTAAAAAATATATAAAGTAAAAGCTAACTACTAGGTATGGTTTCCTTCAAAAAGTCCGGAGAGGAATATAATTTAATTAGATTAAAGACCTTCAATGTAACTATAGATACTTACTTATTTCCTTAGATTTCTTTAATAAGAAAGTTAGTATTAAAAGTTCAGATTAAAATATAAAAGCTTATGGTATTTTACCATTAACTAACTATTAGTAATAAGTTTAAAATCATTTTAGTTTTATAGTTTATAGCTTTATATTCTATTTTACTATATAAGAAATATACCCCTATAATCTATAGTATAACTAATATATATATATTCTTCTAGCTTAGAATAAGTATAATATTACCTAACCTACTAGTATTCTATTACTATCTATTTAATATTAATATACTTAATAGACCTCTTTAGCTTATTTCCCTAGAAAATAGTAGTAGCTAGGAAAACTATAAACTTATATAAGTTTACTTATACTCTCTATCTCTTATTAGTTTACTAGTATAATACTATTAAAGTTCCTAAAATCTTTTAGTTTCTATTATAATATCTCTAGCTTTTAGAATAGGAATATTGAATATTTCTATTTCTCTTTTGAACCTAAATATAAATAGTAAAAATAGATTAAAACGTTTCCCTTATTCTAATTAAATCTAAATACACCTAAGTTCTAGTATAGTATTAACTACTCAGTATAATATTATATCAATAACTAGTATTCTCCTTATTATATTTCTTTAAACCTCTACTTATATAATTTCTCTTCTATTTCCAAATTGATATATTATTAGTAGGTAAATATAATAAAATTAACTTAAATAAACTTGTCCTCTATACTAGCTTTATAATTTCTCTATTGTATTTAAAATTAAAATAGTAGTCTTATAAATACTTACTAGACATATTGGTCAATTATACCTTTTAGTCAGATATAGTAACTATTCTTAATAGCTATAATCTAGTTACTATCTTATTTAATTATAAACTCCTCTTTTATTATTCTATAATTATATAAAAGTAATTTATTTTAATTTTCAAGTAATTTAAATACTACTCATTATTTAGCTTACTATTAGATAAGAGTTATAATTTACTTTTTATAAACCTCTTATTACTCTTATATCTACTCTTAATATATTACTATTTAAAACTATATAGTTTCGAGTACTTTACTTATAATACTTACTAAGTCTAATCTAGGTAAGAATAGTAACTATAGTAATACTTAGGAATTACTTATTGAATCCAAGTATTAGTTATTAAAAACCTAGTAATTACTTAGCTTCTAAAAATATAATAGAAATTACTCTATTTTTTCTTTTTATATTAAGAAATAAGTATTCTTTCCTCTAAAATCTATCTTATATAATATTTTCTAACAAATACATTTTTTGACTTCTTTAATACATTATTAATAAACACTTAAATTAATACTAAACCCTAGATTATCCTAAGCAATATATAAAATGTATTTCTTTTCAGAATTATCCCTCTCTAAAATAATTATTCTTTTATTATTATTAATTTACTTATTTAATCCCTAGTAATAGTATAATATCATAATAATAGTTTTATTATATATTTCTATTAAATTAAGTACTAATTATTAAGGTTTATCGAAGCTTATATTAAGTCTATACTTATTAAGTAGCTATTACTTATAATATTAATTATTACTTACCATTTTCATTTACACTAGTTACTAAAGGAATTAGGTAGAAATAATAGAATCATAAAAGTATTATTAAAAGCCTCGACTAGGAAAAGTTTAGATATATAAATAGGGTTTCTATTACTATATAGACTATTATTTAAAAACTTTAAGTTATAATCCTTCTACCAAAAGCTTTCCTAGTACTTTACTAACTAGTTACTAAGTATAGTATATAGTCTATCTATTATATCTTTATATATTCAAACATATAAAATATATATAAGATTTTACCTTTTAATTATATATAATAGATATTATTAGTAATAATATAAGTAATATAAGTAAAATAAGAAAGTTGATAAAAATTATCTTTGCTAGATATATTAAGGGAAATAGAATTAATAAAAATAGTATTAATATATTTACTATAAAATAACACCTTTATTAATAAAAGTTTTTTGAATATAAGAATTAAAAAGTATAGAAGGGGCTAATAGCTCGCTCTCTACTATAACTATAAGTAGATATATTACCCTCTAAAATATAACTTTAGCTTTCTTACCCCCTACTAAGTATAATAGCTAGCTCCTAGTTAATATAAAACTAAATCCCTTATAGCTATAGTAGCTAGTATACTTACCCCGTATTAACCTTTTCATAAATAATAAATAACTAATAACTCCTTCTACGATAACTTTCAACTTTTATATTTTTAAGTTTTTATATTCCTATACTTTTATGGCTACGTATAATTCAAATATCTCGAGATATTTGGTTACTACTAACTATAAATATTCTATTTGAATATTTATTATAACTTTAATTCCCGCTTAACGTAGTAGTTTAACGTCTAGCTAGCTCTTACTATTATAGTAAGAGTAGTAGGTTTAAATCCTGCGGTAGGTAAGCGTAACTAGTAAGTATATATATACTTTCTAGTTATATAAACTATATAGTAACCGCTACTAGCTATTACTAGCTTTTACTAATAGCTATTAATAGCTAGTAACTATTAATAGCTAGTAATAAGTGTTACTAGCTAGCTAGTATTTAGTATTATATAACTATAATCCTTAAAGAATAACTATAATAGATAGGCCTATACTTTCCCTATTTATTAGGTATTATATTAACTAACCGTATCTTACTACTTAAGGTTTTCTCTATTTAAATAGTTCCTCAAAACTAGTAGTATCTAGTAGGTATATTAGGTAAGAGCTAACTACTAGGTATAGTTTACTTTATAGGGTTCCCGAGAAGCATATAACTTTAAGTAGATTAAAGACCTTTAATCCAACTATATTATAACTTCAATATCTATAACTTCAATATCCCCTTAACTAAGTTTTACCTATCTTTAAATTAAGATTCTATACTACTAATATAGAAGTTTCTTACTACTAATATAAGTCAACTTATAATCTCTATATAGATATAATAGGATTTAGCTTATTCTTATCAGTGAATAATCTTAATATATTAAATATAACTAATATATAAGTAATACTTGTATAAATATAAATATTTCTAGGATAGCTAGATAACTTTTAAAACTTAATATATTAATTATAGCTAATATATAAATAATACTTGTATAAATATAAATATTTCTAGGATAGCTAGATAACTTTTAAAACTCCTATAATTATATTATTATTTTATTCTACAATATCTAGTAACTAGTATTATAGTAACATATTAATATTAGAGTATTATATAATTAAAACCTAGTTCCTAATATAATTAGTTTAGTATAGTAGTTTATAGAATAGCTAGATAATTCTCTATTAAATAGTTATAAGTTACTTATTAATTATACTACTTAAGATAGTTTCATTAAAACCTAGTTTAATATACTAATAGTTTTAATTTTAATAGCTATAACTAGATATTTCTATATTTATTTTATAGTTGTTTTCGCTATACCTAACTATATAGATTTTAAGTAAACTTCAGTTCTATTATAAAAACTATAGAAAAATGATAGATTATAGAATATTTACTTTTTATATCTCAAAGTAAGTATTCTATACTATTCTATTTTCAAGAGGTTAAAAAAGAACTTTTATTCTATAACTTTAGTAGTTATATTCAGAAATATATATTAAGTTTGAGGCTTAATAAAAACTTTCTTAATTATTATTACGAAGTCTTCTATTACTATAAAGTTAAATCTTAGAACTAGGGGTATAACTATCTATAATAAGAAGTAATTATATTACTATTTTAACTAGTTATAAGCTAGTATTAATATAAATATCATTATTAAGTAAAGTTTGTAGTTAAATCTATATATAGGGTAAAGAGCTTAGATACTATTCTAGGTATAGAGTAAAAGTGCTTAAGTAGTTAAAAAGGTATATAGTAGAAAGAGAAGTCATAATATACTTATATAGAACAAGTCTCTTCTTCTTATTTTAAGTGTTAGTACTTTAAGTATTTTCTCTATATTTTATTATTATTATTATTATTCAAGAGAGTAGAAGAAACGGTAAGTAATATAGATTTATTAGAAGAATAAATAAGTAACATAAATTTAGCAGAAAACTTATTAGTAGCTTTATTAACATTAATAGCCTTATTAGGTATATAGAAGTAGCTTTAAACTTTGAAATTCTTAATAAGAAAAAGATACTAAAATCTAAAGATATTTATTAAGAAAATAGAAAATAAACTATACATTATAAGTATAATTATAAAGATTAGTTATATAATTCACTATATCAACGTAATATTGATAGAGTAATAAAGTAGTTAAACAAGGAGTAATTAACTTATAGAATATAATAATATAATTATAATTATACATAGTCTGAATATATAAACTTAGTAGTAAAGTTGAAGTATTAGGGTAATAATAAAGTATTAACTTATACTAACTTTATATAATTTATAGAAAAGGAAAAAGATAGAAACAACTATTAAATAATTCTGATAATAAAACAGATTATAAAATATAGACGATTAGGTATTATCAATCAATAGAAAGCTTATATGAATGATATTAAGATTATAGTTATCTGATTAGCTAATTAGAAAGAAAGGTATATATTATAAACTATATCTTACTAGAACTGTATAAGATTAATAGCGTTCATTCTCCTACTATTAATTATAATATACTTATTTTATATATATATCATAGTTTTTCTGAGAACCCTTCTTCGCTAGCTTAGATTCCTTCAATTGAGGCATTGTTATTTTACTATACAGGCTATATTCTTTATATATAGCAAATTACTCTTGAAAGCTTTTATACTTTCTTTAAATTATATATAATAATACTGAAATATTAATATAGTATTGATATTAACTTATAAGAATTAGAGATTGCTATTGCTGTATACTTATATATCTAGTTATCTTTACTTTATACTTAGAATAATATCTAAACTCTTTACTCTATATATAGATCAAACTATAAACTTTACCTAATAATAGTATTTTTACTAACACTAACTTATAACTAGTTAAAATAGTAATAAAATTACTTATTATTATAGATAACTATACTCCTAGTTTTAATCTTTAAACTTGTAATAATAGAAGGTTTTATAATAATAATTAGGGAAAGCTTTATTTAGACTAAAACTTCATATATAGCTAAAAGTAACGATTAAAGTTATAGAGTTGAGAGGTTTTGTATATTTCTTTAAAATAGAACAAAATAGGTCATTTATAGAAACTAAGTATTCTATAATTTATTACTTTTCTATATTCTCGATAATAAAATCAAAGTTTTCTAAAAGTCTATATAATTACTTATAAAAATAGAATTATAGAATAAATATAGAAATATGTAATTCTTATCATTATAATTAAGCCTATGATTTTATTAGAATAAGCCTGAATAAAATTATCCTTAATATTATAGTAAATACGTAGCTTATAGATATGAAAATAAGGATTATCTAATGAATCTATAATTTAATATATTAAGCTAGTAATATTCAAAATTAGACATTAATTAGATAATACTTTAGTATAAATATACTATTATAATACTAGTTATTAGATATCTTAGACTATTATAATCGTATAGAATAATAGAAGCTTTAAGGAGTATTTAGTTATATTAGAAATAGTTATGCTCATATAAGTACTACTTTATATTAGGTCTGCTTTATTAATATATCAAGATTATTTACTAATAAGAATAAGCTAAGTTTTATTATACTTATATAGAGATTATAAGTTAAGATATGTAGATAATAGAAAACCTTTGTTTTAGTAATATAAAGTTTTATCTTAAGATCAAAAGTACTTAGCTTATGAAAAGAATATTAAGTTAAAGATATTGAAATTATAATAAATTTTGAGAAGAATACTTATAATTAGTAGTAATTAAATATCTTGAGAAATTTAAATTATATACTTATAGCTTTAAAGATATAAGGGTATAAGGATATAAAAGTACAAAGATATTAAGTTATTGTAGGAAGAGTTATTAGTTATTTATTATCTATAAAAAGATTAATGTAGGGTAAATATACTAGCTACTATAAATATAAGAGATTTAGCTTTAGATTAATCAGAAACTAGCTATAGTAGTTAGTAGAGGAATGGGAGGGCTGAAATTATACTTTAGGAAGTAATATATCTACTAATAGTTATAATAATAAGTAAGTTATTAGCTTTTTCTAAATTAATATCTATTATATAAAAAGTACTAAAAGATTATTAGATATCTTATATTCTTCTTTAAAGGTTTATATAAAGACTATTAATTAGTTATTTCTATATAAAAGTTTTGTAGTAAAGGAAGGATCAATAGTAAAAGGTAAATCTCTGTAAGTTATAAGATTTCAACTTAGTAGGTTAACTACTAGTAGTTATAAGAGGCTTTTTATTATACAGTAGCCTTAGGCTACTATTAGTAGTCCGATCCTAGTTATCCTAGCTTTCTATATAAACTATAAGGTATATCTTTATAATTATTCCCCTTTTTATAAGCCTTAGGCTTTAAGGCTTATAAACGTTATATAATTACTTAAAATATCTTAGCTAGCTATTCGCCGACTATTAGTAATTACGAGAATAAAAAGGTTCTTTCTATATATATATTAACATATAAGGGTTTTCCTATATATATATTAACGTATAAGGGTTATCTTATACGTGCTTTAACATATAAGGGTTATCTTATATGTATACTAATATATAAGGCTCTTATTACTATATTAAGCTAATAATATTTCCTGTAAATATATTAACCTATAAGGTCTCCTACCTATTAGCGAAGCTTTAGTATATTAACTAGAAATCTTTAGGTTATACTAAAATATCTAAGTTCTTTAGAATATTAACTAGAAATCTTTAAGCTAAGCTAAAACATCTAATCTTTTCTTATATATAAGGTATCCTATTACTAATTAGGTATATAAAGCTTATTATAGCTAATTAAGCTACTGAAATATTCGTATATATTTTCTAGTAAGCTACTTACCCGTTCTAGGCTTAATATAACTTTAGAGACCTTTGAGTAAATTTTTAATAAGGTGTTTATAGTAAATTTGTATAGAGTAGTAGGCTAGTTATTTACTTTCTAGAGTACTTTTACTATACTATAATTTTCTAGTTTTAAGTTTTACTTAGCTCTAAGGTTTCTTTTAGTAAACCTTTAGTGAAATACTCGTAGTATATTTTTATAAAATAGTTTAATTTCTAGTAGAATATATAGAGCTTATTATAGTAATAAATAGCTATAATATAACCTAATTTACTATATATGTTATATATAAAATAGTCCTCAAAATATAGCCTCTTTACTAGGGAGCTTTCTAAAATGTTAGCTTTCCTATAATATTCAAATACTAACCCCTTAGTAGTAGTACTCCCGATACTACTAAAGCCTTCCTCGTAAAGCTATAATATCTCCTATAAATATTCAACTACTAAAGCTAGTATTTTAAATTACTAGTAATTAAACATCTAGTACTATAAATGTTTTTTTAACTTCGTTTCTAAGTAGAAGAAAAAAGTAAAACTATATAATTTCGATATTTCTAAAGATTTAGTATTTAGGATTTTATAGATAATTAACTATTTAGCACAAAACTTTAGCGGGGATTAACCTTTATACTAAAATATATATAGTATACTATGGAAGTATAATTTTTATAACATAAGGTTAGTTAATAATGAGTACGTAAATACTATAAAATCAGCTTATATAAAATCGTAGAAAGTATATTAATAATTATACTACAAAGTCTAGAGAATGTAAAATAGTTTCGTTATAACTTATTAAATTTTTAAAACCTCTAAAGCTGATAGTTATAATATATAGGTATCTAAAATTACTATTAACTAATCCTCGATTTTATATAAAATAGTACCTTTATAAAGAAAGCTATAAAAGTAATTAGGAAGCTTAGAATAATCCTTATAATTAATAGTTACTTCATAAATCGATGGTATATAGGTTACTATATATTTACCGCTAGAAAGCTAAGTTGAATTATTTCTATAAAAGAGGATTATTATTCGAAGAGGTATATAAGTATCATTATAGTTACTATTTGAAGTTTAGGTAGTATAGCTACTACATTACTAGTAACTTTAGTACTAGTTTCGGTAGTTATAATTTTAGGTATGATTATTTCTAGTCCTACTACTATATATTCGCTAGCTATTTATTGTAATAGAGCTATTATTAAAATCCTAGCTTTATCTTTCTAGGAAATAGAAGTTGAAGAATTATAAAAGTTTTATAATAAAGGAAAGACTGATAGTAAAAAGTAAATCTCTATAAATTATAAAACTTTAACTTAATAGGCTAACTAGTCGTTGCTATAAGAAGGTTTTTATTATATAGTAATTTTAAGCTATTATTAGTAATCCGATCCTAGCTGTCCTAGTTCTCTGTATAAGCTATAGAGTATATCTTTATATTCTAATTATAAAAGTACTAGTATTTAAAACCTTATATTTTATAGTATACTTGAGATTTATAGAACTTCTATATAATATTAGAATTATATTTTTAATTTAAAGTAATGGGATACTACGATTTTTATAAATAGTTAAAAGTAGAGTAACTATTAGAGTATTATATATTACTAATAGAGTATCTATATTAATAAAAATAAGAATAGATAAGATCAATATAATTATAGGAAGCTCTAAACTTCATTTTATCTTCCTATTTTCTTTACTATTTAGTAGTTTATAAATATACTTCAAACTATTGTCTCTAATAGTAAGAAGAGGAAGATTAATTCCTTTGAGTATAATACTAGAGACTTTCTTTCAATTATGCTTAAGAATAGTTTTATAATTATAAACTTCAACTTTCAAGAATAAGAAGGAAATTTGAGAACATATATCTTATATTAAGTAACAAGAAGTTAAGTAATAGGAAGGTAATATAAGTCTTGCTTAATATATTTCTGTTATTATATATAAATGAACAAAGAGTTAGAGTAGAAGAACTAGGAAAGAAAAAGTATTAGAGCTATTATCTCTTATTAAAATAGTGTTAACTATAATTTGAGTATACTTATAATATATTTCTTTTATACCCTTCTATATAATATAGATCTAGATAGTAATATCTTGAAAAACTAATATTTTCTAAGAGATATAGATATATTCTAAAGGTAAGTAGAGTGTATATAAAACTATTTAGACTAGTAGTATTATCTTCTATTTTGTAGATTACTTGGAAGAATGTTTCTTGAGTTATGAAAAGTAGTTTACTAAAATATATAATATATGTAGTAGAAGAGTGTATAATAATGTTTAATTGTATCAAAATTATTATATATCTCTATAACTATAATATAAATTATTAGTTAGATTATCTATTTTCTAATCTGAAGTCTTTAGTTTAGAATATTATACTTATATCAGTAAGAATAAACCTTTTACTTGAGATAGTAAATATTTAGCTTCTAGCTAAAGTTAATACCGTAACCTCTTCTATACTAATAGTAATATTTATAGTTACTTTAGACTTTTAAATAAGTATAATATATCCAAACTTAGGTTATTCATATCCTGTTATTAACTAATGATAACTTCTACTATAAATTTCGATATAGATGTTTACTTTTTAGATAATATCTAATAGAATACTTCCAAGATATATCTAAAGTATTAAGAATTACTTTTCAATACTCTACTTTCAAGCGCTAGAACTTTCTCTATTACTTTATTTTCAAACTTACTAATAACTATATCTTCTAATAATATATTAATATTAAATATAATTATAACTATTTAAAGAAGGCTAGAGAAAGCGGTAAGGTTATTCTTCTATAAAATAAGCTTTTTTCAATTTTTATAAAAGTAGCTATAGTCTTTGTATTTATAAATAACTTTTATAAAGTTAATATTTATATCGGAGTTATAGAGGTTAAATCTCATAATAGATAATAACTAGTATTATTATTATTATGATTATGATTATGATTATTATTATTAAATGTAATTAAGATTTGAGAAACTTCTTTAGTAGATTTAGTTTTTAATAAGAATCTCTTAGTAAATCTAGTTGATTTATTAATAAATAGAATAAGTCTTTTGGATCTATTATATTTTATAGAACTTCTAGGTCTATATAAGTCTTATTGTATATAGTTTAGATATTAAAGTTTTCTTTTCTGTATTTTATTGTTGCTATTTATATTATTAACAAGACCTCCTTTATTATAAATTCTATAAATAGAAAAAATATCTACTTTACTTATTTTATATATTAATTTTAAAATATTATATTTTAAACTATTTATGGTTTCTATATTAATATACCCTAAATAGGTATATAGAAATTGAATACTTATTCTAGAGTAGTAGAATAAATAGTATTTCTTTATAAAATAAAAGTATTGAATTTATATAAGTTATTTCTCTTGAACTTTACTATTAAAATAGAGTTTCTTTTTATATGATGAAGTATAGGGGTTCTATAGATAATAACTACAACTCTTATAATATTAAAGTTACTTTGAGACAATAAATTAACTCTTAATTCTAAAACATAATACATTTCTCTTAATATTAATATTTGATTCTTTAGACATATCTTTAAATCTCCTACTATTCTAGCTATAAAGTATATAGTTAATCCCGATTATATCTATTGGAAAACTAAATTTATATTGAATAAAATCGATGTATGTCTAATTATATAAATAGTAATAAGTATATCTATATAAAAATCAATATATTCATAAATTTCCCTCTTAGCTAGATTACTCGAATCCCTAGTTATATATTAATTTATTACAAAGACCTTTGGTCTAATTATCATTATTATTTCTTCTTATATAAGATTTGTAGATAACCTTTATATCTTTAAAAACATTTATTTTTAGGAAATATATCGAGATCTGTGTATTTAGAAATCAATTATTTAGATTGAAAATATTCTTTATTTTCTAATAATTCATTTTCTACTTTATTACTATTTTTAATTCTAGTTAAAGTTATATTAATGGATTCTAATAATTCTTTTCAGATTGTGTTTTATTATTATTTCCATTTATTACTAAGATATTCTCCTACTAGTTTAAAGCTTTTTCTAGATAAAAATAAATATAACCTTTCTTAATACAATTACTTTTTTCGTAATCCTGATAAAGAATTCCTTTCTACTCCTATAAGGTTCTTAATAATCCCAAAATTCTTCGTTTTCGAAGAGTGCTTTATATTACTAATTAATTGATTATTTCTTCTTTTAGATATATCTAATAATTTCATGTATCAAAAATCTAAAGTATAAATTCATTTATTAGATTTAAAACTCTAAGTCATAGAACAAATAGAACTTATAACCAGGACTTTTAGAATATATACTATAAATAATTCCTTAATTAGTTCCAGTCTATTATAAATATATTATTCATTAACTCTTTAATTTATTCTAGAAATTCCTCTATATTACTCCACTTATTTAAAGTAATATGAAAGATGTTTTATAGGTTAAGAATTTATTCGTAAATTCTGAAGGTTTATTAAGTTTTTAAAATTATTTAAATATTTGCAAAGTATCTGGATTATATTCAATTACTTAAAAAGGCATTCCCAATATAAAGATATAATAATAAGACTATATAATATACCTAGTAGCTAGCTTATAGAATACTGGAAAGAGTTTTTAGTAGAAAGATAATAATTTAGATTTTTTAAGTAGTAATCTATATTGTAATATAAACCTTATTTATATATCTAAACTTTTCCTAATTAAAGTTCTTAGCTATATTCTTATAATTCTATTATTTCTATTAGATTTTATAGGTAATTGATATACGTAAAGATGTTAAATAATAACAAATAATATAGAGAATAGCTAATTTAAAGATATAGATTTAATATAAGCCTCGATAAATTTTAATAATTGATATTTAATTTAATAGAAATATTTAATAAGATTATTATTATTACACTATGCTATTACTAGGGATTAAATAGATAAAATAGTAATAATAATAAGATTACTATCTTGGTAGATATCAACTCTAAAAATACCTCTTATATATTACTTAAAGTAATTTATTTTTAATTTTAATATAAGTTTTTCTTAATAATGTATTAAAGAACTTAAAAAGAGGTATTTATTAGAAGATATCATATAGAATATATCTTAAGGAAAAGAATACCTACTTCCTAATATATGAAGAAGAAATAGAATAGTGTTACAGAATGCTTTCTGGGGATTACGTAAGTGGCGTACGGCTACGTAATCAGCTATCCCATCACTACAAAAACCTATAAACAGCAGTCACGCGCGGGGGCTTTCTTTCCTCACGTATCTACAATCTTTTCAATAATAACCCACTTTTGGCTAATCACGGACTAATAATAGTTTGCCTAGCCTAAAAAGGTAGTACTAACTACTTATTACTACTTATTTTGTAATAAATAGTAGTATAACTAATAATTATTCAAGTAATAAAGTTACGGCTTTAACTATTAAATAATAAAGCTATAATAGTTTTCCGTAATAAGTTACGAGGCTGTAGCTAAATTACGTCGTTTTTACTAAAAACGCCGTAAGGTAAAAACTATTCTATTATTAAAGAAAATTATAACTGCTTTACACGTTTTATTTACGGAACCCCCTTTAGTTGGTTTCGGGAAGCAGGAGCTACCTCAGGCTTAAAAATAACTATTTTCCTCGATTTCTTCTTATTAAATATACTATTTTTATCTAATTACTAATTAGACTAATTAGACGAGCTAGATTAGTATATAGACCTCAGCTCAAAAGCGGGGTAACTACGATAATATCGTCATATGTCAACTATAGCAATTACCACGGCAGTTAATGCTATAGTTACTGCTACGGTAAGCGCTATAGTAATTAATATCGTTAACGCGTAATACCTATAGTAGTTACGCTATTTCTAATAATAATAGCGGTAGTTATACTTCTATATTATCTATATAATCTATAATAACTATACGAATACGGGGTAGTTATACTTCTATATATAGTAAGAGTAGTACTAGTACTAGCTATAGTAGTATTTATTTTCTAGAAGAGTAGATATATAATAATAATAATAATAATAATACTAATAACGACAATAATAGCCTAAGACCTACTTATATTAATAGGGTTTATAACTCTAAAAACTCTAAAAATTATATCTCTAATACTCTTAATAGTAATATCGACGAGGCAAGCGCTAGCAACTATGATATACCTAATAATTACGATTATATTAGTAACGCGCCTGATGATTATAGTAATAATAATAATACTCCTAATAATTATATTAGTAATAACGATATAGCAAGTGCTAGTAGTAGTAGTAGTTACTTAGAACGCGATAATTCGGACTAAATAGAAAGTAAGACTACGAAGGTATAGCTTCTCTTTTTAACTAGGGGTAATTATTATAGAATATTTTCTAGGGATTACGTAAATAGTATACAGCTATATAATCAGCTATCCTATTACTATAAAAACCTATAAATAGTAATTATATGTAGGAGCCTTCTTTCCTCACGTATTTATAATCTTTTTAATAATAACTTACTTTTAGCTAATTACGGACTAATAACAGCTTACCTAGCCTAAAAGGGTAGTACCGACCACTCGTTACTGCTTATTTCGTAACAAATAGCTTCTACTATATTTTTAAAGTCTAAAGAACTACTAGGCTTTTAGTAATTAATATTTAGATTTAATAAGTTATCCTAAGTAGTATTATAACTACTATTCGTACTTAGATTAAACCTAGTAAGTATTATATGTAAGATATTTAATACTAAATAGTTTAATGTAGTAATATATTGAAAATAGATATAAAGATAATAAGAAACTTATAAGAAGTAAATTGTAACTTTTATTTGATAAGTAACTAACTAATTAGTAATACTTAAACTATTTGAAGATTAGGAAAAGCTATTTCATATAACTATAAAATAATAAGAGAAAGGTTTATAGTTAAATACATTAATAACTAAATTATAACTACTGAAGATAACTACTAGATATAACTAGATAGTATAGTTAAATAATAGATCTAATACGTATTGATAAGGCGAATTTTAAAATTCCAAGTAAAATAGAAAAACCATAAAGCTAACTTAGAAGATAAACTTACCTAAAATAATTATATCATATTTATCTACTAATGATACATTAACTTAGAAATAAAAGAGAAACTATATAAAAAGATATTTAAAAAAGTATAATAAGAATAATACTAGTTATTGATATAATATTATACTACATAGTTAGTATTATACTAAAGCTTTAATATAGCTAGATTTAATTAGAATAAAAGAAAAGCTTTTATCTATTTCTACTAATTATACTTAAGTTTAAAAAAAGAAATTAAGAAACTTAATATCATTATTTTAAAAACTAGAGATATTATAATAATAGTGAAAGGACTATAGAAACTTTAATAATATTATACTAGTAAACTAATATAAGATAAGAAATATAAGTAAACTTATATAAACTTATAGCTTTTCTAATTACTACTTTATTTAGAAATAATAAATTAAATAGGTCTATTAATATTATTAATACTAAGTAAATAATAGTAAAATACTAATAAGTTAGGGTATACTATAGTTAGTCTAAACTAGAAGAATATATATATTAGTGAGATTATAGATTATAAAAGTTAATTTCCTATACCGGAAAATAGATTATAGAACTATATACTATAGTAGTTATATTAAAACTTTTTGATCTATTTAAAGTTATATACTTCTCTAGGATATTTTAAATGTAGTTATGCCTAGTTATTAGCTCTTATACTATTTACCCTATCAATACTACTAGCACTGAGAAACTATTTAAACAGAGGAAACTTCAAGTAGTAAACATAGTTAGTTAAAACAATAGCTAATAAATAGAAGTATATATAAGCTTATATCTATTATAATTACTCTTTAAAAGTTATAATTATATAATACTAATACTAGCTAGCTAGTATTACTTATTATTAGTTATTTATAATTACTAGCTATTTTAATAATTATTAGTAAAAGCTAATAACTAGTAGTAGTTACTATATATAGTTTATATAATCGGAAAGTATATAGCTAATAGTCGCGCTTGTTTGCCGTAGGATTCGAACCTACTATTCTTACTATAGAATAGTAAAGGCTAGCTAGACGTTAAACTACTATATTAAGTAGAAGAACTATAAACTATAAAACTAAAATAAGTATAAATTTAACATTAATAATTGTTAAAAAATATAATATTATACATTCTTATATTTTAGTCTAAATTATTAATACTAGTTTTTAGATTAAAAAGATCTAGGGAAATAAATAAGTATAGAGATAGAACTAATAATCTTTATACTAGTTAGAAAGTTAGTTTGTATAGAGAAAGTAGTTAGAAGCTTAGTAATCTTTCTCTTAAATACTAAAGAAAGGGAAATAGTAATAGATATTAATTTATATTTATAAATAGATATTATTAGTAAATAGCTAGTTATATTACTAGAATTAATCCTAGCTAAAAGTAATTATATTTATTTTAGAGAGATTTAATAGTTTAGTATTAGAGTTAAGGAAACTATATTAGCTAGTATATTGAATAAGAGATTTAAATTATTATTTATTGAGAATATATTACTTATATATTAATATTTATTTATTAGAAATATATAATAAATAAATAATATAGTATATGGTCTAAAAGTAAGTTATTGAAAGGTATATCTTCTTCTAACTAGAATGAAGCGTCTGAATATACTTAAATAGAATAGTAATATCTTATATAAGTTACTAGATTAGAGTAATAGCTAGTAGAGTTACATGATACTTTTAGTATTATACCTACTCTTATATACCCCCCTAGTAGTAGAGCTACTAGAAATACCCTTATATTATTCAACTAATATACTAAATAAATAAAATAGGGTAAATAGTTCTCAAAATAGATTTTCTAGTATTTAAATAAAAGGAATTAACAAAATCATTATAATCTATCGCGTATTTAACTATCTTTATTATACGTTAGTAAGAGCGATTAGTTAGCTCCTTCTAAAATTGCTAGTAATCTGATCTTTATATATATTATAAATAAATCGTTTATCGATTTTTAACTTACTAGATTTCTTTCTTCTTTTCTATACTAATATTTTCAATAGTTACTTTCTTATTCATAAGTAATATATTTCTAGTAATATAAATTCTATATATTAGCTTTAGGTATAATAATATATATTAGTTATTATTAACGTTTTAATTATAAGAAAAACCTTTTAAGCTTGTTAAGGGAGATATTATCAAACCTGAGAACTAATATAATATTACTAGCGACTTTTTGAAGTACTTAATATCTTTTTTTGTTAATTATCTAGTACTAGTATTTACTAGCTATATCTCTAAGTTAGAGTAATTTCTCTTTAACCTTAATTTAAAAAGTAACTAAGAATTACTATTTAAAATTACCTTAGATACTTTTTGCTTTTATTTACTTAATAAAAATAACGAGTTATAAATCTAAAATACTCTTCTATATTCTTTTTAGGACGTTTATTTTATTTAGTAGTTCTTAGGTAATTTCTTCTTATTTAAGAAATTCAATTTCTATTTTTTCCCTTATTTTTCCCTTTCTATTAATATATTGATTATCCTTAGTAATTTTATCTGAGAATACTTTATTTCAAAGATTTAAGCTTAGTTTGATTTTATCGAGGAAATCTACTTTATTAGTAGTTTAAGTTTCCTGGATTAGTATAAAAATAAATTACTTTACTTGAAACTGTTTATTTATTTATATTTTAAAGAGTTTCCTAACTTATTAGAATATCTATTACTATTCCCTAAACTTTTTAAGATATTTAAGCTAAATAGTACTATAAAGGGGGAGGCTACTTTAATTAAGAATCCCAATATTACTATTAGGTTAAAGTAATTTTGAGGTTACCTGAGAAAAATACCTGTTCTGAAGTTCTTTTCTAATAATAAGGAAGATAACTTAACTAGAGACTTTTAAGAAGAAAAAGAAATACCTAAGTTTATTACTAATAAAAGGGAAGATAGTAATAAAGATAACAAGGAGGTAGCTAAGCTATTTAAGAAATATATGAAAATAACTACTAATATAATATATAAATTTTCTTAGATTAGAGACTAAGAAGTTTTATTAAAGATTAATAATCTTAAATATTAGTTATAAATTACTAAATAATAATTTGCTAAGCTTAGCTTTAAAACTACTACTTTAAAGGAAAACCCTATAAAGTCTACTTTTTCTAAGAAAAGTAAGTTAGTAGAGGATTATGAAAAATATTTATTCTAAATAAAAGCTTTTAGAGATTTATAACTAGTATAAACTATCCCCTATATAAAATATTATTCTAGTCTTATCCTTTTACGTAGTTTTTACCTTTATATTATTAGTATTAATAGGTAAAACTTAGTTTCTAATTAATATTATTAATATAAGAATAAGTTAAGGAATACTTATATTTTAGTCTCGAATTATACTTATAAGGTATTTAAGAGTTATTTAGAAGTTTTTAAGATCCCCGATACTAATAAAGTAAGTATTTTAACTTGAGATTTTTTATTTAAGTCTAATTATCTTTAGTTAAAGAGTAGGAAGATTAATATTATAAAAAAGCTTACTTATTTTAAGTTATAATTAATATAATAGAAAGATTTTAAGGCTGATTTTATTAAGAATAAAAGTAGGTTAGAATCTATTACTAGAATACTTATTATTAAATAATCTTCTCTAGCTTAGGTATCCTAACTAGTTTAAACTTTTTAGTTTATATTACCCCCTAGTTAGCTTAAGCTCCTTAGTTTATACTACTACTTTAGCTAGTTTTGAGTAGCTATATTTCTAGTTTTTTAGTAATAGAAATAAGTTCCCCGGTTAGTAGACTTTTTATACTTTAACTAGTTCCTAGTATACTTAGAGTTTTTTAGTTAGTTCCTAGAATAGTTAGAATTTATAGATATAGTTATACTTCTAGTTTTAGATAGTTATTTTTAGTTTAAGCTTAGGTTCCCTTTCCCCTTAGGGGTTATAGTATTAATTTCTATATACTTATTACTATATCTTACCTATTTATTTAAAGTTTAGAGTTTGAGTTCTTAGTATTAAGCTAGATAAAGGTTTATTTTGAGGGTTTTATTCCCCCTAAATAATTAGAAAAGTTCTAATATATTCTTATTCTCTATATTAATACTATAAAAACTTTCTATTAAAAGTAAGGATTAATTTAAATTATTTATTTATATTATTTAAGTAGATAGAGAACTAGTTTTAGGTAGCTTTTTCTGTTATTTTAGCTAGTTTTGAGAGTATTATTTATAGATTTATAAAGTTAAGAAATATCTTAAATTATTTAAACTTTACTTAAGTTAGATTCTTTATAAATCTATCTACTAGTATTATATCTATAGGTATATAGATTACTTTAAAATTACTTTTTAAGTATTCCTAGTAAAGCTATATCTATTAAATATTTATATATTAAAGTCTAGTCAATAAGTATTTATTATTTAAGATTACTAGTTTAATTATCTAGTAATTATTATAATAGATTTTCTAAATATCTCTTAGGTTAAACTTAATATTTCGAAATAGTTTCTTTAGTATTATAATTCCTTTTAAGATATATTCTAGGTCAAGAAGCTTTATTTCAGTTATTAATATAATTATAATATTCTATCAAGTAGCTTTTTATTAGATTAGTTTTCTAAATAGAGAGATAATGTAGTTATAATTTAATTTTTAAGTTTCTTTATAGTTTATGAATAAAGTATTTCTAGTAATTAAAAGTATTTAAAGTATTTTGTTAATACCCCTTAAATTTCTAAATTATAGTACTAGTAACTTTATTTCATAGAAATATTGAATTATATAGTTTATAATGTCTATATATACTTGACAAAAATTTATAAGGTATTTTAAAAATAGAGAATATATAAATAAAATATCTAGCTATACTATAATAGAAGTATAAAGAATTAAATTAACTTTTATCTAGTATTTATAAATCTTTTTAGTATAGTTTTACTAGGATTTATTATAAAAGTTATTACTAGAAGTAGTATTATTAGAGTTAAGCTATAGTCGAGATTGAAGTATTTAGTAATCTTAGTAATATATATATTATAAACTAAGTAAATCTTATAATATTTATAATTTTAAACTATTTGAATTCCTAGGAAATATTTAATAGGACCTTATCTTTTAAGTTTATAGGTATTCTTAATACTTTTAACAATTTTATAAGTTTCTTTTTTAGTTAGTTTATAATATATAAGGGAAATATTATCTATATAGAATAGGAGAAAGATAGTTGAACTCTTATTCTTAAATAGATAAAGTTTTTTTAGGTATAACTAGAGGTTTAAGAATTTAAAAGTAATATAAAAGGTTTTATATTAAAGAATAGGTATATTTTGAAATCTATAAAAAGTATAGTTAAGTTTAGCGTAATACTTTATAACTTTAAATCTATTTAGTAGCTTAATAGTTATTAGAAGTTTATTAGGATCCTTCATAGTATTAAGAAATATATTAATAATATTAAGCTAGTAGATTTTAAGGTTAAATTATATTATAATTACTATAGCTACCCGAAATATTTAAGTAGTTAGGGTTATTATATATATAGTTTATAATAGATTAATTAGCTATATATCCCTATATATATAAATCCTTACTTTATACTATTCTAGAAAATTATCTATATCTATCTTATAAATACAAACTTACT
>RYZW01000305.1:0-39011 GCA_004367215.1 Colletotrichum trifolii | reverse complement strand
TAGTTTTTAGAAAGTTACTTAAGAGTAGCTCTAAAGGAGGCTCTAAAAAAAAGCTTTAGCGAGTTATTACTTTAGGATTTAGGTAATCTTATAAGTTATAAGCTTTAGTTTCTGCCTGAAAAGTATTATACTAAGTAAGTTACTAGTTAACTTTTTTAAGGATTAGTATAGGGGTATTTTTAGTAGATATCTTAATATTTGAAATATATAGATTCGGTGTAATATATACTTTTTAGCCTAGTAGCTCTTTAGTATCTTGAGATTCTTAATTATTATATGTAATTAAGGGGTAAAATCTAGTATATATTATATATAACTAAATATAGCTAAGTATAATATATATAGTCCTATTTCGTCTAGTTAAAGTAAGGCGAGGCTTGTAGAGATAGTACTACGGCTGAGAGTTCTTCCGGCGAAAACTCTACTGTTTGAATGTGTTATTCCTGACATTTTCACGCCTTTCGCGAGAACTTCTCTTTTACTCCTTAGTTCTAAATAAATAGTATTTATACTCTTTACAGCTGAATTATAGCCTAGGCCTAACCCTTCGTAGTAATTCTACTATTACTAGTAATAATCCTTTATTTCCCCGAGTTATTAGTAATTTCTATAATATATTTTTTAACTTTTTAAGAAGACTTATTACTATTCTAGTTTAGAGGTTTAACTATAAGTCTCGTTTTATAGTATACTTTATAGCTAAAGAATAATTAGATATAGTTTTCTTTCTTATTTTCTATAAGAAAAGTATTATTATAATACTAGGTTTACTATTTAAGAAAATAATTAAAAAGGAGGTTAAGAGTATTATTACTAATAGTATTATTAAGATTATTAAGTTCGATTTTATTTTCTATAAGGGTTATAAATGTTTTAAGTTATGTATTATTAATAAGATTAAAAATAAAGATATAAATAAGGTATATAAGAAGTTATACCTCGTGATCTAAGGTTTTAGTGATAATAGAAAGTTTGAAATATTAATATAATTACTAATAATCTAATAGAGTAGCTAATAGTTAATTTTAATTGTAGCCTTAGCTCTCTTCTAGTATAAAGGTATGATAATATAGTTTTAAGATATTACTTAAATTTATACCTAAGCTAAAATGGAGCTTATAAGGTATATTATAGCTAATTTGCTATTTTACTTTAAAGAGTAATATTTTCTAGATTCTGTAATAATCATTATTAAGCTATTATATAGTTTTGTTAAAGCTAGTATTTATTAGTAGGTAACTTATTCTAAATATTATAAAGAGTGGTTATAAATAGAGATATTGATATATAACCTATATTTCCTTGTCTTATGCTACGTTAATAAAGATTTTAGTTTTATAAATATATAAACTAATAATATTTTTAGTTTTTTAGATATTACTTTTTCGTGTTATAAAGATAAGGAGCTCTAAAAAGCTTTATTTAAAGTAAAGCTAAAAACTACTCTTATAGAGACTACTCCTTTTGTATTTAATAGAAATATCCTAAGCCTTAATAGTAATATTTTCTGCTTACGCTAAAAGTACTAGGGATAAAAGCTAGTATTCCTCGATATATATACTATACCTAAGGTATTTAAGAAAATATATGTTGAATAATACGTATGTAGAGTATACCTTACTTTAATATATTAATGTGAGGTATTATTTAACTTCTTATGTATTACTTAAGAGTAATAACCCTTAGTTGATGATGCTGTTGCTCTTAATAAGTATCTTAAGTAGTAAATCGAGTATTTTAATTATAGCTTTAATTTTGTATTACTTGATTTCTTAAAAACATACTTCTATACTTTTGTTAATAGTTTTTTTATTAATAATACTAACTTCTTATTTTAATTAGGATTTATAATCATCTTAAATTAAGAGATAATAACTAGTAATAGTTAGTTTAATTTGTGTGGTAACCTTATTTACTATTCTTTTACTAAAAATAAAAGAGTTACTAGGAATATATTTATTTTAGAGATTTATATTATAATAACTAGTATAGATTTTATATATATTATTATTATAATACTTAAGATATATTATAATAACTAGTATAGATTTCATATATACTATTACTATAATACTTAAAAAAATTCTTAAATACTATAACTTTTTTATATTTTAATAATTATCTATACTAACTTATACTTATTTTATAAACATTTTGTGAAGTTTAGTATTACTAAAGAGAAGTATCTAATAATTAATATTATAATATTAAAGTAATTATATAAGTATTAAGAGTTCTATAAAATATAGTAGATTAATAGAGATAATAATATTATTGATGTTTTTATAAAAAGTACCCTAAACTATATTTTTAAGAGATTTATTGATTTAAACTACGTGACTATTTAAATAGCGGGATAGGTAACTTGAGTAGAGTAGATAATATAGGTATTTGGACGTTATCAGGTAAGGGGTAAAAGGATTGCTTTTTAGTATTATTTATGCTTGTTATTAATGCTGTTTTTAATAGTATTTTTAGTATGCGATTATAGCGTTTTTAATACTAGCTTTTATATATAAATAGAGGTATATAAGGTATATAGTAAAAAGAAAAAGTTACTAGTATTAGTAATACTATACTATAAGGCATGTATTAACGCCTGAGGCGTATATACCTCTATACGTATACGGTATACATGCCTATACGCCCCATAGGTGTAGGGCATACGTGGCCATATGCCCTCATCCCCCCTGGCAACACCTGTCGCCAGCCGTAGCCGAGTACTATAGCACACCGTAGATCTAGAGCCTTACATGCCTACGCGTAGGCACGTAACGTAACAATAACAACAACGAATACCAGACCCTTTTGCACCCGTACGACGAGATCACGTACGGCGTGCGTTACCCTCCGGATAAACCAACAAGCCGTTATCCGCCGGCCCCCCCCCACCCCCCCCTGATGTTGTTCCAAGGGGCCGACGGACGTCTGCGGAATTTGAGTTCTGGCTTCGTTGTGAGCGTAAATGCCAAATCAAGTAGTATCCGCCGAACGACCCTGTGTTGAACCCAAAGAAAGTGTTTTCATTAATCGAACCTCAGATTACAGTTGGTGTAATTGTGACATGATTAGGATTAGCTCTTTACAGTCTGGACTACACGGAAGAATGGACAGCGCTATCCAGGCGAGCAAGTCGCCGAGTGGCACAAGCGGACGGCTCGTCCTGATGTTGTCGTAGACTCGCAGTATTACAACGTCTTCGTACCTCGCCCAGAGCCCGCGTACTTGTAGGGTCTGTCAGGTGAAGATGCAAATAATTGCTTGAGTGTGGTTCATTCCTTGATGTAAATGAAGCCGCGGTGTCCGGTCTCGGGGTTTAATTTCCGGACAGCTGTCCCCTGCCAAGTCCAAAATATAAATTTATATTTCCATACAGATGTCCTTTGACCTGAAGAACCAGGTAACCCATCACCCAAGCCTCGCCGCCCAGGAGATTCTGCCCAAGGAGTTTGCAGTAAACTACTATAAATGTCCTGTCCAACTCTTTCCCACTCCAGGACCTCGTCCGCCCGTCGGTCGACATCGGTTCATTCACCCTGCCTCCGACTTTACAGGGAATTCTATTAGAGGAAGAGACCGGGGCAGAATATAAGGGTCAAGATAGTGCCAATACGTTCCACTGCACTCTCCACCGCGAATTCATCTTGCCCGTCGCTGAACCGTCTGTCGAACCTCTCACACAAGCGCCCCAGGCCGCGCGGGAAACCCTGCCCTCTGCGCAGTCAATCACAGGTGAAACATGATGGAGCAGAACGCAGAAGCCAGACGCTTTTCTTCAGGCCTCAGCCCTACAAAGATCGTCATCCTGCGAGGGCATGAGGAGTGTGGCGTTCTCGCGCCAAGGGTTTGGACGGCTGCCCGACGCTGGGCAGCATTTCTCCTTGCCACGCTCTCTGGGAGATGTTCACCTTCGGCATGTGCGGAGGGCTGGAATGCTCAGATTGTCACGAGCGTGAGGTGAAAATTCTTTTTTTTTCATCATTTTGATTATGTGTTTCTCATCTGTCCCTCCGTCTCAGCGGGGGACTTAAACCTCCGTCCTTCCCTTTCGTATCATGAAATCATAATTTTTTGACGTGAGTGGATATCAAAAGCTGGGGGAACGTCATACCAACACAGATGCAAAGCGCAGGAAGGGAAGGGTTGAAGAAGAAACCGAGATGGCCGCTGAAACGAACAAGGTCCAGCTTCGCTCCCGAATGATGAAATCGTGACGAGACACTCCCACTACTTGAGCAGGTAGACTGTTGTTTTGGGATTCCGTTTGCTTCCAACCGCGTCCCTTCTAGAAATGTGCCGTCCGTTTGGTCCCTGTCTATCTGAAATGAGCAATGGTTTTTTTGTACGCGGTCGTCCTCCGTATTTCCATGTTCCTCCATCTCCTCGAACGTGCTCGCCCGGATTACAGGAAAGAGCGACGGGGGAAGCTGACGCCCTCGACGGCCGGGTTGTCGACGAACCAGCTGACGCGATCACCACCACCCTCGTTGACGAGAGCGCAGGGGAGACCGTCGCCGTGCTCAAAGATTTGCTTCATAATGTCTTTCTTGCCACCACCGGTGGCGACAAAGGCAATCTTGACGCCGTGGTTGACGACGGGCAGGGTGAGGGTGATGCGCTTCGGCGGGGGCTTGGGGGAGTCCTCGATGGGAGCTACCCAAGCGGTGGCCTCGCGCAGCAGCTCGTGTCCGGGGAACAGACTGCAGGTGTGGCCGTCGGGGCCAGAGCCAAGGAGGAGCAGATCGAAGATGGGCAGACGCACGCTATCGCGACTGGCAAAACTGGTGACGAGAGTCTTCTCGTACTGGTCTGCCAGCTCCTGGGTGTCGTCGAGGTAGGTGGTGTCGATGGGGTGGACGGTCGGGACGCCGAGGTCCTCGGGGATCTTGTCGACAAGCTCCTTCTTCAACAGGGCGTAGTTGGAGTCCTCGTGGTCGAGAGGTACGGCGCGCTCGTCGGCGAAGAAAATCTCCCACTTTGCGAATTGGACAACGTCTTCGGGACCGGACGAGGGGGCAAGCAAGGCCTGGGCGAGGGTCTTGGGAAGGGAGCCACCGGAGACGGCAACCTTGAAAGCGCCGTGACGGCTCAGGCCGGCATTCTGTGCTTGGATGACGTAGGCACGCAGGGCGGGCGCCAGCTCGTCAACGGTCGCGTAGGCGTAGAGGTTTGGCTGTTTGTTGCTCATGGTGGGGTAGTTCTGGAGGGCCAAAGGCGGGGGGTGACAGAACAAGTCGGAGTAGTCGAGGCAATGCGTCGAGGTTGAGTAAGGGAAATGAAAGGCAGAGGCGGTCAGCAGTGGAAGAGGATGCAGAGTGGTAGTTTGGCGTGCGGCAGGTGATCCGATGGGAGATGGTAAGGTAGAGGATATGCGGGAGGATTTGATGTGGCGGGCGTGGATTCTCGGAGGGGTTCAGACGAAAAAGGCTCGAAGCGAGTAGGTAGAGAGAGGTAATAAGGGCCGAGGAGACAGGCCGGTCAGGTCGTCAGCAAGGTCGAGAGTGAGAGGCAGGGTACGAAGACTCTGTTAGTAAAGGTGATGCAAGGCAAGGTCCAGTGCGGATGGGGCATGGATGTTTCCAGACGACCGATAACGACCGATAACGCGTATCAGATATCGGATAGGGGAGCGCCAGCAAAATAACGATGAAATGACGATAATGGGACGTCCCCCTAGCACGATTTGACCAGAGCATCTTCCCACAGCAAGCAGAGGTCAATACTAATTTCAAGGTACGTATCCGTACAATACAGCACCAGTTGTGGCTGCAAGGAAGTTCAAGGCAGTCCTTGTCCCAGCCTCAGCGCCAGTGGGTTACCGTCAGTGTTGTATCTTTACTGCATGGTATCAATTCTTCCATTTGTGCTCCATGGCCGTGTGTGTGGCAATCATTCGGTGCACGCATGTGTGTGCAGGTCGAATCAGGTCGGACACTGTGTTGGCGGAGCTTGGGCGTGGGATGAGGGGCGAGCGCATGTCGCAGTGCGGGCTTCGAGGCAGGCTAGAGGTCAATCCGTGGCGTTTCACCACCGCGATGGATTTACCATCAATAGCGGCCGAGCCATTCGACCCACTCGAGTCGCAAAGGGACACTGACAAACTGGTCTGCAGTGGATCGCCCATGCCTTGATCTTGGATTTGGGAGCTTCGGACTGAAAAAACGTGAATCAAAACCAGAAATTTCCCCGGCTGCAGCAAGCATGCTATTATTCTTGTTAGCCGCCGTACGCTGTCCTAGTTGTTTGGCTCTTTGACGAGAGCCAGGCTCGCAGGCATGTTGTCTTCGGTCCAGCCTCACGGGCAGTACCGTACTATCTCAGCCCTATCAATAGGACTCTATACCAGCGTTCGATGACCAATGACATACAACCTTTGATCCCGGAGTTGACCTCCGGTCTACAGAAGATTGTTAGGCTTGGTTAGCGGATGTAGGGGTCGTCATTGACGGATCATCAAATCAAACGGAAGATTGAGGTGGGATGACATGATACAATGCGCAGTACGGATATCCGTGGTGCACATGCCAAGATGGCCCCTCACCGACGATGGCTGAGGTGCCGAGAATCGGTTCACTCTACCGTACTCGGTATGAATAAATGCCTGTGCGGCATACCTCCGTAGATGATATGAGTAGCGAAGCTCACGATAGATCCGTAGCAGTGTTGACAAGAAATAGCAGGCTATACAGCTTTGTTATGATTGATCTTACCTCAATCGCAGACAAAGGGCAGCAACTGCCGAATCAGTAGCTTCTGAGCTAAGCGAAGTACCTTAGCAGGAGATACACTCAGTGGTAGCGTCCACATACATTGGTAGTGGTATCCGTATTGTGTATCACTTTTTTTTCTTTGGCAACCGTTTGGTAAGGTAGGCAGTTGCCATACAATTGTTATGGCGAGCAAACTTGCCTACTGCCTTTTCAACATGGGCCATGCCTCGCGATTGGCCTACTGCGAAACCGAGTCGAAGTCGAAATCTTCGGTAGACTTTCCGAATCACGAGGTCCCAATGGTCAAGTGTCGCTGCGATATGCCACTTCAGACAACTCCGGGGTGCTTACCTCTCCGAACCATCAAAAGCAGTACCGACGCCACCTCATCCCATCGTCGAATGCAACAAGTACCCACTGCCATGACGATCCAGGAACGACCTCCGACTCGGCTCAGCCAATGGCTCGACCGCCAACGCCACGGAGCTTCGACTGATCTGCGAGTCCAGTCTCGAGACAGCGTGTCTAACGTACGACCACTGCCACCATGGCCACTCGCTGTTCATCGCCCATGACCAAGGACAACCATGTTCCCACTAGATCGGCCCTGCCACATGCACAACACAACCCGAGCGTACAGTCTTCTCCGGATCGTCTGGTTTGACAAGTGCCACCCGTCCATGAGGCGCGAGTCTAGACCCGCGAGACGGGGAATTGGCGCGTCTAATCGCGAACCGCAAGAAACTACCGCCCAAGGTACCGCGTCTAATTAAGCCGAGGTGATGCTATTCACCCACAGTGACTGCATGACCTTCCAGAAAGATCTTACTTCCGAGGAAAAACATACGATGCTGGAAAACCACGACTCCGCCTGTGACGACATCAGGATTAGTCGTCGCCTTGCATAGAATGGTCACCGTCTTCCTTCACCTCGATCGATGGCCATCGATCGGGAAGATTTTGCTTTCGCGACAATATACGATCTACTCATACAGTTGCACGATAAACGACACCTAGTTGGAGACCGGTAGGGATGCGGCCCGGGGTGCTGTGCCTTAATCGCGCTTTGCAAATCAAGTATTATGTCAAATTGACGAATTACTTTCACGTCTCCACCACGCCGCCGCAGAAGTCACCTTGCCGCGCAGCAATGCATGACCGCTTTTCACGAAGCTACCGCACCAACGCCTCGTCATTTCCCATTCAACCTTTCAGGCGCCCGCAACGGCATGGGCATCGTCGCAGTGTTGCGAGTCTGACTTCTGGGGAGCAGCGAAATTAGGGGACCACTGCGTCATCCAACATGGAGTGTTTGACAGGAGACACACCCATGACTCGATGTAGCGCCAGGCGATTGGCGGTCGACTCGGCCCGGTGCTGGGATGCGCACTGCAGACAGAAGCTTCGGAACATTCCATCGAAGCAAAACCTCCAACGTCGCTTCAAACACGGAAGCACCACGACAATGACGTCACAGGGTAGGCCTGACTCGAAAGTCACCCTTTGATTACCCAGGGGAACCATCACGAACCGCCGGGCGGGCTGGGGTTCACCAGGAACAAGAGATACTCTACCACAGGAAGACCCGGCCCTGCGGAGTCGCTGGCGTCATTGCTCCGAGTTTGGCAGCGTGAGGGGGGGGCAAGGCAGGGGCGCGTTGGCGGGTCTCGCCGCGCTCGAGTTGAGCTGGGAGGTGAGACGGGCAACTTTGAAACGGAAGCTCTCAATGTCTCCCGTCCACCACCACGACGGTCTCCGCCCGGCAGCTAAACCTAACGAGGGTCACGCGTCGCGGCCGCTACAGAGTGTCGACAAGAGGCACGCCGCTCCCATCGGCGATGTCTGTGTCAGAGGCGTCCACGTTGCAGATTAATGCAGCAATGGGACATGACTCTGTAGCGGTGTGCTTGCTGCGAGGCCACACTTGAAGACGTGGACGACTTGATGATGCTGGCTGCAAAACGAGGCAACGGGCAGACACGACAAGCGTGCCGATTACGTGTATCGCGCGTCGTACATCATGACAGACTTTGCGGAAGACATGCAACCCTGGAAGTCAAGGAAATCGACGGAGTAAACGCCGAGCGGTACAGTTTGGACCCTGAAGCTGGATGGAGGTACTGAGGTGCTCATCACGGCTCGATGCAGCAACGGGCCAGGGTGTCAGGGCCCCAGGGCCCACGCACTGCGAGTACTGTGGTAGGTACAAGTAAGCCTCATTCTTCACATGGACCAGGACTCCCTGTCTCGGGCTCCGTGGAGCGTTCCTGTCGCAGGTAATCAGGCACTGACGAGCAGAAGTAACATTCAGTCAAAACAACCAACTGGGGAATAGGCGGCATTGGAGGGCGCTGACCAGGTGTCGACAGTCCACCAGCACCCGCACCCGCGTCTAAATCCGTATGTCGTTCGAAGCTTGTCTCAACTTGTGACCGGTCTGGCATGTGAATTGGCACTACAGAGGAGCTCATGCCGAAAAACACGAATCAATCGACTGAAATAAAGGCAAAATAAGTTCAAAGAAGCAAAACGGTAGTGACGGGACGATGAGATGTGGGATGAAGTCATGACGTCAGCAGGCATCGTGTTCCTTGGAGAGCACGGAAGCCAATTCCCCAAGTCGTGCTGGGATGGCCGTCTTGCAACAGCAACGCTGGCACCTGGCAAGCATGTCGCACACGCGCACGCATACGCAGTAGGCTTGGCTAGGCTGGGCCGGGGACCTGGACGGGGACGGGATGGAGGGATGGGATAGGATGGAGCGATAGGATAGGATAGGATAGGATGGTGCGGGATGGGACGCATGGGCTCGAGAGGCTGGCGGATGGATCACCAACTGGTCGCAAGGCGAGGGTCAGGTCGGGTGTGAGGAACGTTTCTTTTACTCGATACCCCAGTCCATGTTTCTTCCGTCCAAGGACGACGAACGCTACTCACCCTTGCAGCACTTCATTGTACTCAGTACTGCGAACTGCGTACCTACCTATGGACTCGACATGTCAAGTCATGCTCATCCCGCGAAGCAGGGCTGGCCTTGAGCAGGATGTTGACGACTGCCACTACAGTAAGGTACCTTGATCGTAGGTAGTAGAGAGGGCTCGTAGGGAGGGCAGAGTATCTTCCTAGTTCCTACCTAGGTACAGTATGGCAGTACATACCACAAAGCTGTCGGTAGGTGCCTCAGGTAAGGCACCTCGTCAGCAGGTACTGCTCACAGTTAACGCAGAAGGCGGGCGACCAACCTCAGCCCATCCACGTCCCCCCCCCCCAGTTAGGTAGGTACTGGCTACCCATGAAAGCTGAAGACGATGACGGAAAGGTACCGTTGGCTGACGGAAAGCGCAGCTCAGCGTATACTGCGTGTCAGTGTACCAAGACGGAAGCCAGCGGTTACCCCTCCACGCGAAAAGGACCCTGAAGTTCCATCTTTCAAGGGTCCAGGCCAGAACACCCCACTTGTCACCGCGCACACTACGCACCGGACCCCAATCCGCCCCAATGCCCAATTGATGAATAGCAAATTTCTTCGCTGGCTCGTTTAAACGTCTTGCGATTGCTGACGATCTGTAAACCCCTCACGAAACGGCGAGTCTTTCGACGGTGTGGGTGGGGGAAAAGAAACGTGTTTAACCATCGATTTTCTTTCCCAAACGACGACCCTTTCCCGAGAGGTCGCATGCCACTAACTAATTACACCGTACCTTACCTGCCTCAGCAATTTTACACTTAAACCTCCCCAACCAGGCTCTGTCACAGCAAAGGGTCTGGAATAAGTAGGTCCAACTCCAAGCTAAGAAAGAAAAAACAAGAGCCACGTTCAATCACCATCAGGGCGCAAGCCAACGAACCGCCAACTGCCTACGCTCCTTCGTGGTACGGACTAGTCGCCTACCCACTCAGCGTTACTCCATATCGTCCTGCCTAATCCTCACTCATTTCCATATCCAATCCAATCCTGACCCTGCCCGTTCATTCAACCATCTACTGCCGTTCTTCACCACTAACCACTTTACCGGTCTTTTCCCTTCCATTCCCTTCTCTCGTTTTTGCACCGCAACGCTTCCAATCCCCATCGGGACCGGCCCGGCAGGGTTTCGTTGAATGTGGCCTGACCCGTGTGGGCTCGCCCCGTTCTCCTTGACCAAAGAAAAAATCAAAATCCAAAAAAAAAACCGAATCCTTGAGACACCACGGCCTCGCGCCGGTTTTCTAGGGTTCACCATCGCACCGTTCCGTCCCCGAGACGGTGTTCCAGTCAGGCACCACATCGCTCCCGCCCGACTTGGACCTTGAGTCCATCAGGACCGGGATCGTTGTTCTCCTCACTGACGTCAGTGTCGTTTTCCCCTTCTCAGTCTCGATCCCGATCCCTGAGAATCTCCGAGAGATCCCTTCCCTTCTATTCCTTTTTAGAAGACGGTCCCGCTCCCTTTGTCTGCCATCCAGACCCGTCCACGGGCCGCGCGCTGTTGTACTCGCTCCTTGGTCACAATGTCTACACCAAGCACTGGCGGCATTGGCTCGCCTCTGGATGATGCCGACACACGGCGCGTCCTGCTGGAACAACGACTGCGCGATCGCCAACAGCTCACCCAAGCGCTGGTCAACCTTCCTTACGACCTGATCCTCTACCTCGAACGCGCCGCTGTTCACTCCGAACTCGGATACCCTGAACTTGCCGTCGGCGATGCCTATCGAGCCCTGCTCCTCACCGATGAGGTCTTCAACGAGGAATTCGAATACCACGACCGTGCCGTCGAGGCCTTGCAGTCTCGTCCGCTCGATCCTCTGCCTTTGGTCCTCGACCATGGCGACCTGCTGGATTTGCGGAGCGACTTTGTCGACGCCGAGGCCAGGGTCCAGGCCGGCCTCGTCTCCCACGTTGCCAAACTGGCTTCAGTCCGTTGCTTTCAGATCCTGTCACTTGGCTGTCTCTTGTGTTCCTGCCTGAAGCCTGCTTACGACTTTTGTGAAAGAGGGCTGGCTGTTGCTCCCGAAAACGAAGAGCTGCTCCAGACCATGGGTTACATCAAGACCGTGGCTCGCCAGAGGCTTCGCAGGGATAACATCAACTCCAACATTCTGCCCGAATGGGGCTTCGTTCGCAAGGAAGTCTACCCCTGGAATACCCACGAGCCCGACCGTTACAGCCCCGAATCGCTCGAATACCTCAACGACGAATTGTCCCGCATCGCTCCCAAGTGTGAGGTCCGCGTCTCCAAGCTCCCCGTCCTGCTGGAAGAGGCGAGCGAGACCGACGGGTACGAAATCATACCCACGTGCGAGCAGCTCGGCCTCTTCGCAAAGCAAGACATCGCTCCGGGAGAGGCCCTCCTCGAAGAATACTCGCTCGTGACCGCCAACAACCGCTTGAAAGAGCCGGTTTGCGACGCTTGCGGCGCAGAACTCCCCAGTCTGGGCGCCGATTCTTCAGCCGTCAATTGCGAAGAGTGTTACGACACCGTCTTCTGCAGCCAAAACTGCCACGACTTGGCGCAAGAGCTTTACCACCCCGCGGTATGCGACAAGGATGTCGACACTGTTGCCAAGGACCCCGAAGCCTCGGAAGCCGACGAGGCGCTGCACCTGCTCCTGCTGGCGCGCGTCCTGGCTTTGGCGACACATCAAGACATGCACCCCCTGGATCTGCCCCAAATGAGGTATCTTTGGGGCGATTTCTTGCCTACGACATCCAACGACATCGACGTGTCGCCCAGTCCCGTGCCGCCACCGGAATGGACGTTGCGCTTTTCATTTCGGTACAACGTCGAGATACCGCTCCACATACTCGAAAAGATGGACGTGGACATATTTGCCACTCTGCCGGAAAACGACTTGTGGGTGTTCAACACCCTCTTCAGCAAGTTCCGCGGCGTCGCATCGAGTCGCCAGAACCCCCGAGACGGACGGCCAGACGTCGCGGCGGTGCATCCGTTCTGGTGCTTGGCCAACCACGACTGCAATCCCAACGCGACCTGGGAGTGGGGAGGGAGAATGGTGCTCGAAGCCAGAAGAGACAAGGTCTTGGGCGATGAGCCGGGCGTCAAAGCTGGTCAGGAGATTCTCAACCACTACTGCGACATCACACTTCCGGTACAAAAACGGCGAGAGTGGGCCAGGGGAAGCCTGGGCGGGTGGTGCATGTGCCCTCGGTGTCGCGATGAGGCAGCGGCTGCAGAGAAGGCGTCATGAATGCCACCCGGACAGGCCGGTATCAGTTATGCATCTACAAGGACGAAAATGCGGGGGTTTGGTGGGATATACGAGCGCTTTGCGAATTAGAACATAATGGGTAGACGTCATTTCGGTTTTGTGCTGGAGCAGAAAGACCCAGACGAGCAGCGTCTTGTGGTCGAATCATTTAGTCTTGATACACGAGCGTGGAACGGATAGGGTGGGAGAGAGGTCATATACGAGGGAAATTGCGAATATCCTTATCCTGACCGTCGTCGGTGGCCTGAAGTCAGCAGACCGGCTGCGTTTGCAGACTGGACCTTGTATGCGAACCGTCGCCCGACTTGGAACCCGTGCTGATGATCACCGAGCTACCCTTCCAAAAGCGTCGCTCAGATGCATCGCCCTCGTCGTTTACACTTGATGTTGCCATGTTCACCATTACTGTTGCGGGCGAGCTGTACACCGCGACACTCGAAAGCTCGGCTAGGCCTTGGCGAGACCATCAAGTTGCGAATGAGCAATGTGACGTGAGAGGAAAGCTTCACATGTCGGTTCAATGACCAGCATCATAGTCCGCGGAGCACATTACGGACGGCCATCGGAGATGTTGGATGGGATGTCGTTGGCGTCTTGAGCGGTAATCTGCATTATGACAGGCGACTACATGCAGTACGCGTCTGCACAATGACGAAGTGGCTCGCTGCTGTCCCACAGTCTACCCCGCGGTTTGCTCAGGTCGACCAACGATGGGAGCTGATGCAGAAGGCCGATAATTGCCTTGCGAATCCAGCTCAGCCTCTCTCCCCCGAATCCCGATCTTATCATCATTGCGGGCTTGCCATGCATCGACATCATCGCCCAGTGGACAAGAACCCTGGAAGAGAAGCACTTGGACGCCAGAGTTGGCGCACACGCACACCAGAGGCAGGATCGTGGTCATCGTTTTCCCACCCATGTCATTGCAATTTTTTTAATTTTGTTTTCCTTTACCCTGTCTAGTTTTCCAACAGGTAAGCATGCGCGAGCCTGGCCCTCATCTATTTTGCTCCGCGACCTCCACCGCTGATGCCCCGAGATCCCGGTACCTGTCGCTCCGGGCGTATCCCTGCTAGTTTTCTCTCTGTCCCTCTCATCGCGCCCGCTCTCAAACGGTTATGACGTTGCTCGAGTGGCGGCCGCGGCCTCGGTCCTGGCGTGTGGCGTACGGCGTGTGGCGTGATCAGGGAGCTCATTTGAAGGGGCACCGGGTGTCGTAGCAGATGCCGGAGGTGATGCCGGTGCAGTCCTGGTTGACGGCGCACCCGACGTAGGGGGTGCCGTAGCAGCAGCAGCACTCTGCCTTTGTGGGGGCGCGCTTGTCGAGGTCCGGGTGGGGGGTCGCCGTGGCGAGGGTCCCCAGGGCGAGGAGGACGACGGACTTGAACTGCATTGTGCGGCGTTGGCACGAGTTTCGGAGATGGGTAGGTTTTGGGATGAGCGAGTTGAGGTGAAGGGTAGATGTTGTGACGGGGTTGCGGGATTGCGTGCTTCGTTTTGGGAAATGGATACGAATTATATACTCCGCCATCATGGTGTTACTGGGCTTCGTAGGATCACACAGCACTTTCCTATCCAAGGCGATGCTCTCACGGCGGCGTTATCTCACATGTCTACCCTACTATCTGCCAGCTTCCATCTTCGACCTAGTCCGGCATGTGCCGAGAGGATATGATCCGAGATTTGGTGAGAGGAAGCGGGGTTGGGCGAAACAGTCTCACCCTTTTCGCAGAGCATGCCTCAGCTGGGAGATGGACGATAATAGGCGAAGCTGATACAGGATATAGTGACTGGGCAGGACAAGGACGGCGGGTTGAATTCCCCCAGGTAGTTCGGCGGGGGTGGGGGGGGGTTCGCGCCAAGGCCGAAGGAATCGATTAGCCTGCGCAGCCCGACGGATAGAGAAGGAGGGTTTAAGCTTACTCTCTCGAAAGGACTGGGCCTGGTCAGGGATGCGAGGGCGGGTGTTTCTTGGAGGATGCCGAGTGCGAGCTGACGTATCGCGAGTCCGAGTGGTTATCTGACGAGGTTTTTGAGGTGGGAGGTTATCGCCACGGAGAAATGGGTGTGGTCAAGGCAGGAGGTACGGCCAGTTTGGCAGCGGGAGGTGAGGAATGGGGGAAATGTGTGAGTTGGGTGAGCTGCTGAGGGTATTTAAAAGGAGAGCAGGGGGCTGTTGTGTTCTCGGAAGTTCAGGCAACTCAGCCACGTCAGAGTATCTCGTAGATAACTTTTCCATGAACGAGGTTGTGACATGGGGAAACCCCAAATTTCTTTGCTTGATTCTTGGCGAGCTCGCCAATTCCAACATGATTGAGGTTTCTCCCGTCATCCCTGACTGCGTATTCACGAATGAATACCTGCCCGGGAAACGTCGTACAGCTGGTTTGGGATTTGCGTTGGGGTTGCTCTGCAACTATTCGCCCCTCCTTGAGGAATCACATCGCAAGGCACATGTCCGGAGTCTGAGCTAGACTCCGTCATGGTAAGAAGGCGTTGACATAAGGTACGCTTGCTGCGGCCTACCTGGTTGATTGACGCACCCTGCAAGGACTTTCAGCCTTGGAACTGGCACTGAAACGAGGTGGAATAGCCTTCACGCGAGTCTCATATGCAAGAGCACCTCACGGGTCGACGTAGTCTGGCCAAGGACGTCCCTCGTCGTCGACATGTTGAGACGAATCCATGGATGTCCCCCATCTGTGAGTGATGGATACCGACGAGGTTCGCCGACTTTATTGGCGGCTCGTTGGACGTTAGGTCTAAGAAGATTCTTCTGCCTCTAGGCGTCTCAGCTTACCTTGTATTGTTGGTTGAAATACACCGAGGATGATATCGAAACTTGCTTCTATTTATTGAATGGACAACCCAACATCACCAAGGAGGTTGTCGGCGGAGACGGAGCCACGGGTACGAAGACGACGTCGAGGCAAAACTGGCTTTTGGCTGCTTCTCTCATTAACCTGGGCTCTGACGTCTTGGAGCAAATCTATCCTAGTCGAGGTGAAGTCGCCAGACTAGAGGGGTATTATGTCTTACCTAGGTATCCCACAGCACATGGACTTTTTCAGGCAACCCCCAAGACGTGTAAAAATGAGCAGAGACAGTCAAGATCCATATGAGACGACACCCTCTGATCAATACAAACAAAACCGGTGTTTGTTTAGCTGCTGATCGATTTGCTGCACTAAATGTAAAAGCCTAGAGACCCAGAAAGAGTATTTGAGACAAATTCAGAGGTCGCAAGGTATGATTATCTTTGACCCGAGACATACAGATCATGGACACCAGCTGCTCGGAATGTATAGTGTAGTGGTGTTGGTGAGCCAGACCTGGACTTCTAGACTTTTCCAGAATTACATTTATGCTTGTGACATGAACTTCACATGTGAGTTGTTACACTCATCAAGTGTTGAGAACCATGAGGGTTGTGTAGATACTAATTTGTGAGGCTTTCACTCTATCTGTGTACCCCTCATGTAAGCTTCAGTACTTTCATTTCATCTGCCCACTTATAGAATCAACTTTAGATTCCACTCAATCTCCCCCGATGTTTTACTTTCTACATAAGTAAGATTTTGAGCAATACTCATACCTAAATACTGCATGCTTATTAAAGCTGAACTTCGGCCATCGTGCTATTGTTACACTGGCCGAACCCCGGATATCGATAGACCTTAGATTTAACTTCAAATTTCTTTGACAATTACTCTTCTATAACTAATCTCTTGCTTACTATGAATGCAAGTTTATCATGTAACTGGTCTTGTTAACCGAGTGTGTTTGTTGAATTTATCGCGCTGTTCGTAGAGTTTGTCGTTATGATGCCCTAAAACACTCCAAAGAACTCAATCTCTCAACCCTCTCAATAGGCAAATGTACAAATCTACATGTGTTGTACAAAGGCACGGTTTGATACGCAGTGATGAGGCTATTGCAGCTGAGCCTCACGATGTTCACAAGACAAATCTGAGAAACCAAAGTATGACTCACAAGTAGATCATTTTAACCCTGATTATTATCACGTAAAGATAATGTTGCTAGTGGAAATGTGGCTCCAGACATGTGTTCATGAACACGGCGGACAGATAGCATCAAATTGACACCATAAGAAGTCAATGCGCATCTAAGAAGAGCAATTATCTATTCTGGGTGAATATGGCAAGTCAAATAACTGCCATACTGTACTTGGCTGTACACTCTTTACTTGAAATGATGTGGAAGAGGAGGCTCGATAGAAACAATCAGCGACTTTTGCCTCGCTGTTAACGTGGAAGTTCGTGTCTCTCTTATGATAATACCAAAAGTCCCTTTTTCGCTTCTCTTTGCTTGGAATGAGAAGAGATGTTTCATCTGTGATTCTCATCGTTTCTTGGCAAAACGGCACGTAGACATCGAGTATTTGACCGCTACTCATTTTCACGCACAACCGGAGACGAGATTACTCAGACATAAGTCGACCCAGGCAATTGCCGGACACATGGAGATCTTGGCTTCGTCCTATTGTCGGTGTAACCTGCCAGTAGCTCCTGTAGTATTCCGGCTGAGCCTCGGCAGCTCATGCCTAACGGAAAGCATGACTATATACGATATTTTGAGCATGATTGCTTCCCGCGCGTCGAGGGGACAACCCTTCATGAGTTGCAATTGAGTCGCTCATTGTGGCTTTTGCCGTACGTGAACGGACCGGGGCGTAGACCGTCTTTTGGTGCATGCTTCGGAAGCCTTTTGATCTAGAAAATGTACGACATCGAAATCTGAGTCAGCCCCGACTCGTCAATGTCTAACATCACCTGGGTTCTGGTGACGGATTGGAATCTTTGCGCGACTTCCATGTTTCGAGTGACCCAACGTCATCCGCCCATGTTCGAAAGATGGCATCCGCTTGCCAACTCTACGCTGGAAGAGAGCGTGTATCTGGAGTGGTGATGGGAACAAAGCTGCTAGCTTTCGTAAAGCTCTCAAAGCAAACACGCGAAGCTGGACGGGCAAGCCCAGAAGCCTCTCATTCATCTCAAACTGATGCTGTATTGCTTAAAAAAGAACCGTGGTCTGCATGCCAGCTTCTCGCACCAAGAAGCCGGCTGCAAACAGGCCGGGGAGAACGGGCGGACTGCGCGGTGTTGTGGGCGGAGGGAGCGGTAGCGACAAGGCGTCAGAGTCGTGGATTTGACGAAGCTGATTCTGGAAGAGATTGAAAAGGTTGACGATGCGGAAATGGCAGGATTCGGGGTTGAGTATGCAGACGAGGTCGACGGGCGCCCGACAACCCGTCTCGCTCACTGTTGACGCGGGGCTGCTGCTGGATACTGACGCCGCTGGCGACGTGATCTGTCCGCCCGGTTCCTGAAGAATTGCGACGTCGACTTCTGTGCTGTTGAGAGCGTCGCCAAAGGCGTTGGAGTCGACGGAGGTGAGTATTTGATCCTGAGCGGCGGGGCTTATCTCCGAACCAGCCCGCGTTTGCTTGCGCAGTTGCTTGCACGGGTCAAGGTTCAGTTGGGATAGACGCATGTCCCATTATATTCCTGACACGGCTGCTAAGGATTGAAAGCCATCGCCCCGGGATGGTCTTGGATGCTCATCCTCTCCCGTAGCTAGCGAGCTGCTGTGCTCATGAGGGGCTTGCAGGTGTGTACTAGGAGACGAGTTCATAAAGTCCTGGCCATTTAGCCCTTCGAGTGGCAGTTTATGGCGGAATTCTGGCGTGTCCGCGTGCTCGAACTTGTGATCTGTTCCTACATCATGCGTGTTCAAGGGGACATGAATGGGCCATCTTCATCATCGAGAAACCACGTCGGGTCACTGGCATCCCCTGAACCAAGGTCCAGATCCACCAGAGTCGTGGCTGATGAATCTTGAATGGGAGACGGAGCCGCATTTCCAACAAACTGCCGGAAGACACGGCAGACGTTGTCGGGGTTGTCCGGCCGATAGGGGAACTCGGCGCCGGCGTCTTGGACGACGCCGCAAAAGTCGCAGCCCACTGCGTTGTTATTCATGTGGAAGTGAGTGGCCAGAGCCCCGCGGCCAGGACGCGCACGAGGTCGGCAGGTCTGGCGGCAGTGGTCTCTCGTGGGCGACGACCAAAAGGGAGCCCTGATTTACACGGGGGAGTCTTGGATTGAATGATGGAGGTCTGGGCGCCTGCGTGTCGGGCCAATGTAGTATCTCTGCCGGCTTCTTTGTGGTCTGTAGGCTGTACTGGCTTCATTGTCGTCTCATCCGCCAGATCAGCCTGTCCGGGACGCGGCTTGATGTAGTTCAGCGGGAATATCCACAGTTGCTGAACAGCTTGAGCTGCCAAGATAAAGCGTCGCAGATTCGCTCAAGTTGTTGTAAATAGCGAGACTTTCGCTATCGGTGTCGGAATAGACTCGCCATCTACAGTAGTCTGACCTGACTCGGCGAACCGGTGGGACTCCGGCCGAATAGGAAGCCGATGCCGAAAGGTTGTCTCCACTACTGCGGCGCTCCGGCCCCGACCCCGGCCCCGGAGCATCCCCCGGCGTTTTGTTTCCGCGTGCCGAGGCTTGGCATGTCGATTTGGTCGTTCGCCATCGGAATCCATCTCTCGTCCTGGTGCGTAGCTCAATCTGATGGAACTATGCTGTCGTAACGGCCGCTTGCGTTGACGGACATGCGCCTCCTGGTCTCCGAGCGCGTCTCAAAGTACAACGTTGGCTTCGTCCCGGGCTTTGATGACGAGATGTTCTTGGCCAATGTGGAGGATTGCATATCGTGGCACATGGGACAGCTAGACATTCTGTTTACGGTAGCTAGCACGTGAGCGATGGAACGACTTTGAGACACAAGCATACGTCCGTCCAGGGTCCATTATCAAGTGCTATGGACTGATGACTGGGGCTAATACAGAATGAAACTATGCCGCAGATGTCTTGAACGTCTGGAAGACAACACTTCGAACACTAACATGTCTGGCAGTGAAGGGTCAATTTTTGCAGGTTTACTCAGTTGTTCGTATCAATCATACAGATTACAGCATACACAGTAGGGGTCGTGATCACATGTAGTCCTTCACCAACTCCTCGCACCAGTCCCAAAACTTTGCCGCATTCCCGTTGCCGCCCTCGGCTGCCGACTTGGTGGCATCGAGCAGGTCTTGACGAATTGGGTATAGCCTCCCCCAAGGGACAACTGGTTCATCGTGATAGCAATAACATGGCCACAGTTGCTTATGCCAGTAGGAAGGAAAACTCACACCAGCGTCCAGAATACTGAATAGGTAGCTCGGGAGATAGCGCAGCAAAGACCTCAACGTAGGCCCTGTACACGGGTTCGTGTACTAATCAATGCAGTGATGCTTGTTGTTTGTATCTAATGTCACAAAATAACCGTTGCCTTTAATGCAGTTCTTTCAAGTCTTTAGATAGTATCCGGACAGAGAACCCCATTTCCTGTTCCATCGATGAGATCTCGGTTTGCTTCAGAACTGGTTGGTGCGCTAGGCAAGGGGGCTCGACTCCTGTCTCCCTCGGAAACTGGCAATAAGGGGCTGATGGCCACGGTCAGCAGGGGGTTCGATAGCACGCTCTGCGAGATGAAAACGGAAGTATAGGCTTTTCATCATTCGAAAGCCTCTCGTCCTTATTAAGACGACTTCTAGGCCTTGATGGGATCTGTCCGTCGTCCAACTCATACCTTTTCTGCCTTGAGACCATCTCCTTCGCCTGCTTTACCACAAACATCCTCACCATGCGCCTGTTAAATCTGTGCATTTTCGCGGTGGCTTCCATAGTGATGACGGCCGCATCGCCCACGGGCCCAATCCTTGAACCGAAAACACCGCGTCCCCTGAGTGCGGCAGCCTGGACGAAGGAGCTCGTCAAGTTTCCTCCCGGCCACGAGGTCACGGCAGAGGAAATGGTGCAGGCGTGGTACGAAGCGCACTCTGAAAACCTACCCGAGGCCAACTCCACGGCCAAGATCGAGCTTCCCGGGCCGAGCGAGCGGAGGGCCGAGAAGGCGAAGCCGGGCGAGTCGCAGAGGCAGGACGATCCCACCACTGTCCGCTGCAATTCGTTCCCGAGGAACCCGTCATCTGTGAGTTGAACCAGGCCCCCGGTCCTGAAGACGAGACCAGAGGGGAACGTCCGACACAAAAAAGTTGGCATGTCGAGGAAAATGCCAAGTTGCTCAAACCGAAATTTTCCAGGTCGCAAACGCTGTCCGCTGCGTCAACTACCTCTCGAGCAAGAACAAGGAAAAGTGCGAGGCTGCCTCGGTGACTGGATGGTGTCAGACGGGCTCGACCTTCATCTTGGGGTGGAAGAAGAACAACGAGCTTTCCGCCAAGGCTCCGTCTTGGTAAGACGTCGGCGGCGGTTTTCTTTTCGAGGAGCGGGGCGTTAACGTGCCTCATAGCCAATCCGTCGCGCAAGCTGCCGCCAGAATCATCGCCGAGTGCGCCGCTGGCGGAAAGGTCATGGGGGAGACGGTCACCGCAGAAGATGTCACCACGGGCGTCATGATTCGGGACTTTTCCAGCGGGAGCATTGACAAAGGCTTTAACCTCATCTCGTAGTCGTGATCTGAATTTGCGCTCGATGGGAATGGCCCAGGCTGGGGTTTACCTTTGGTTCTTATTTCAAACTGTGTATCTTTTAGGTTCTCAAACGGTCACAAGTTGCGAATGGCTCGTATGTTGTCCGTATGTTGGGCTCGTCCTTGGGACTACAACTAGTACTCCACAGCAAAAGAGAGTTTCCGTTCTTTGGAGGTCGGGTTACGATTTCCATTGCCATTTTGCGGACTCCTCCGTGGACACGTTGAGAAGTGGGGAAGTGAAGTTGAATCTGGCATCATTCATCATCTCCATTCCAACATCATCCAGGCAGCTTCTTCATGCATCAAATCAAACAACGACGTCAACATCATGAGTATGCACATAGCCGAGCGCGTACCGCTTAACGGCATTCACTCGGATACAGGCATGTTGGGCGGTGACGCACAGACCGCGAACCCGGGGTTCGGTGAGTTTCTCCCGAAACCGCAACGACGTCCGCTCGTCACACCGTCGCCCAACACCTCCGCTTCCACCATGAGCTCGCGGCCATTCTCTTGCACAGAATGCTCTCAAACGTTTACACGAAATGTTAGTCTTCACGTGAAGCTCATAGGGAAACCACACTAATGCTCGAATTTAGGAAAATCTAGAACGCCACAAGCGGTCAAGTGAAGGCTCCCTGGCCCCTCGTTGGGCAGGAGGACAGCGACGCTGACTTGGAGCAGGGCATGGCAGCGACAGTCGCAGGCCCTTTATCTGTCAGATATGTCGGGCAAGGTTCACGAGGAAGGATGTCTGCAAGAGACACACGGAGAGGTGCAGAGGTGTCTTTGGCCGCGTCGTGGCAGTGTCCGAAGCAGCCGAGGCCTCTTTCGACGAGGGGCAGGATGACCAAGAAGACTCCCCTGATTCGCACAACACCATGGATCTCACAGCACAGGATGCTGATGCTGCTGCCGCGATTGCTCATGAGTCCTTGCAAGTCGGCCAAAGGCCCGTGTCCCGGGAGAGACCGCCAATAGAGTGAGACACGCCGCTTTGGCACAATACCCCCGATCGGTATGTCGCTCGCTCCAGTGACACTGACTTGAACTGTTGATCTAGCACCATCATGGACTCCGCGGACACCTACATGATGGCATATTTTGACAACTTCCACCCGTCCTTCCCACTACTGCATCGACAAAGCATAGGCAGGGACATGCCCAGGTTATCAAAACAAGTAATTGTTTGCATCGGTATCTTGTTCGCGTCAAAGAGATTGCCCGAGACTGAAGCGACACATGTTCAGCGGAAAGGACAAGAACTCTGGGAGGCAGGTCATGACGAGATATGGAACTTGGTACATGCTGGTTCTGACGGTTGGGAGATCTCGCTCGCTTTGCTGACAGCTGCAGGTCGAGCGCGACTGGAGAGAAATCCGCAGGACTTGGGTCATGCAGTCGTGGCTTCTGCACATCATCTACGGCACCTTTACCGGCAAATCGTCCCATTTTCACAAGGCTAGGAGAATGCTTCGCTGGATTGTGGATGTAGGGACACCTCGCCACAACTGCGCTCGCTCACGCTCACGCTCACATCTTTGAATAGTCCACCCGTGAGCTGGGCCTCATGAGACAAAACGTCTTCACGTCGACAACGCGGTACAACGAAGGTGAGGAGCAGACACTCCACGACCACTGGATGTCCTATGTCGAGTCCGAGTCGATGAAGCTGTGCATGTACACGATGCTGTTTCTCGACTCCCACATCTTCTCGCCGTGCAATATCCGGCCGCTCACCTCTCCCATCGAGCTCGACTGGGAGCTGCCGCTTCCGGGGGCCCTCTGGGAAGCGGAAACGTCATTGGCTTGGGCTCAGAAGCTCGGGGACGAACCCCGGACTCTCTATCTGACCCGCTCCCCCGATAACACGGGGATATCGTGTCCAACAACAAAGTCACTGAACCTGTCGATACAGTCTCTCATGACGGACACGCCAAGCCCCCAGCTCCTCGCTGCGCTGCGCGGGTCTACCATGTCAGCGCTGTTCATCCTCACCGGCCTCGAGACTCTGGTGAAGGACTTTACTCGGTGTTACTACCAGCTGCCGCCGGCTTTGGCGGACCCAAACGCGTTCCACATCCTCACCCAGCTCCAGAATCGACAGGTCAGCGCTGCTCTGCGGTACGCCGCCGAAATCATCACGTCTCAACTTGCGGAAGCCACGAGCTCCAACTGGCAGATCTTGAAGTTTGCCGAGCGCATAGCCCAGTCCGTCCGACTATCGCTCTGTAAGCCCGATGATTTACTGATCGGCGGTATCGTCGAGAACAGCGTGGTGGCCGGCTTGACGACGGCAACTCACCTGGCGCTGGGCCTCCAAGTCGGGGCTCGGAGGTCGCTGCAGAACCTCCTTCGCTACAACGCAGGGGACGACGGTATGCTCGTGTTCCTCGACGATCTGATGGACGTGCTGTCGGACGTGATGCACCCGGGGCAGCAGGACCCCGTGCGCGAGGCCCCGTGGGCCACCGTCGCGACGTACAGGATCCTCCTCTCCATATGGCGGCTTCTCCGCTGGGCGGCCGGAGAGATGCGCCGAAAGGCGGGCGCGCAGCCGACCGTCCGCAGCAAGTTCGAGGCCTCCACCATCGTCTTCGAGGCGATCCACGAGGTGATTAACCGCTCGGACAGCCAGGCCCGACGATTCCCGGCTCGGGATCCCGCCACAATAGGCATGGTGTCCGAGACCACTGAGGCGCGCTTCATGGAGATCATACTGCAGTTCTGGAAGGACAGGCCGGTGTGGGCGATGGGATCCTTCATGACGACGGTTCTGGAGGAAATCCGCTCGGCTGGGGGTATGGCTTACGAGTTGCGGTAGTGAGGCGCGGGGTGGTGGGTTAAAAGAGGGCTGAGGGCTGGCGGTCCTGGTGATGTGACTGTGACTTGACGTGGGACTCAGCGGAGCTCCGCTTCCGCTTCCGCCTCCGCCTCCGCCTCCGCCTCCGCCGCCGCATCGATCTAGAGTTCACATCGTGACTACAAAGAGAGCGGCACGAGGTCGCCGGCTACGATCTGCTGCGTTCGCGCAGGGCCGAGTAGTTCTGTACGAACTTGCTTACGGCGTTCCAGACAGTCACTTCAGTCTGGCTTGTCCGACGCTCTTTGACTACACAGTAGAGCCCCATCAGCCATGGCAGATACCGAGAGTTTTTGGATGGGTACCTTATCCGCCCCCATGTCACGGTTTTCCCACGCTGATTCGTCTGCAGTACGGCCTGGGGTCGATGGGCATCGGCATGGCGCTGAACCTGCAGAACCATGTTGCAGCCAACGCCCTACCGCCCCTTCGGTATAGCAACCGCACAATCTCCCGAGGGGACGCCCTCAAGGGGGTCGCGGGGGGGGGCTGACCGAGAGAGACTTTGAGACGTTGCTGCTCAAGTCGTCGGTAACTTTCACAATGGTTGGACTGCTACCCCTTCTTGCCATCTGTAAGTAGGCTGACGGTGCAAGATTTCCAACGACGACGTTCTTGAGGGCAGATCCCTGAGCGACAGCACATCAGCTGACAAGCCTCCTTCCTCGCGCCGCAGCAACATCTTCGTCATTGGGTTCCAGGAACTCACCGCAGAGGCGCAGGTATTCGCAGAAAAGAGGGGTCTCGGGACGCAGCAGATGGAGCGGTTCATGGCCGACATGTACGGGCCCCGTGCTGGAGAGCTACTCGAAGCGCATGACCTCGGGCGCGTACGCCCCGCCCCCGGACACGCCGCCCGGCTTCTCGGTCGCCCTGGCCGCCCGGGACGCCGGCCACGCCCTGAAGCTCGCAGAGGAGAGCGGGACGAGTTTGCCCGTCCTGGGAAACGGCGCTGGCGCGCATGCGGGCGGCGCGGGGGTTTGCCGGGGATGCGCTGGACAGTTCTGCCGTGTACGGGGCGGCGCGGCTGGAGGCCGGGCTGTCCTTTTGGAACGAGCGGAGCAGGCCGTCGAAATAAACACAATGTTTCTGGCACGTGCGAGATGTTCTGGAGAGATACAACTCGGCGTCTGGGAGCGTTGGGCGGTTTGGTGTACGGCACAGCACCCACGTGGCGGAACACCAAGACGCGTGCTTCGTGGTCGGAAGATATCTCGAAATAAATGGCTTCCATGATATATAGTGCCCTGATATTAAACGTCAATATATCCCCACGTTTTTCGCCCGCATTTTACAGAGACACGGCGCTTCTGCGGCCTTGTTGTCCGACGGTATTTGATTAGAGGCGGCCCACGTGTCCGACAACTGCCAAAACATCAGTAACTGTACCCGGTATACTGGCTTCTGGATCAACAGCGTCACTCGGTACGGGTGAGATACGGGGGGGTCTTGCTAGTCATGTAGATGGCCGTCTGGCCTCTGGAATGCGGTGATGACTTCAGGAGAGGCCCCGATCTTTTATTTGCGGATCATGGTTCGCCCACGTGTTCTGGCCTGAGCCGCTCAAGACTCAATCACTCGGCCATTGCCCCCGTATGGCTGCATTGAGCAGCGGTTTCTTCCTCGTGCTCGTCGCGGCTGTCAGATGAGCGTCGTTGTGCAGATTCCCTCTATAAAGACTACCTTGGAGCAGGCTGTACGCTCCAAGCCCAGACTCTGCCTCTCATATCTCATCAGACACTCTGAAGAAGCCAACAGCCCAACCTCGAACATGCAGAAACACCAAAACAAATCACTGAATATTTCGCCCGCTCGTGCGTCAGGGCTGCTGAGGCGCGGCCGGAGACGTGGGAGGAGGGAATGTTCTCATGCGATGGGGGGTACGGGATGTCTCTGGGGATATTTCGACGAGGTCGTTCTTGTGTCTGTAGATGACGCAACCACGGGTAATCACCAGGCCAAGCAGCTTCCTGGGTAATGATGATATAAAGCATCTCTAGACTCAACCAAAGACTGAAAGTTTCTATACTAGAGTTTCCACCCAGGTGTACAAAGCTGTCAATGCTCTCGCAGGCTGGGCGTGGTAAAAGCTTATACTCTATAAGCCCGAAGCTCTAGCAATTTAAATATTTAGAGCTGAAGATTTGTCAACTTGTCATTTCTCCTGATGTAAAAGTAACATGTTAGTAATCTCGCCTCGTGATTGCTTCGCGGCTTCTTTAAAGTCCCTGTCTTTACATACCGCTCAGGTCTTGACGATTGCCTACTAGTTCCAAGTTGGAGTCCAGAATGTACTTGGCCCATACTATCTAGACTTTTTTTATGAATGTCGATTTTGCCGGTCCTGCTGCGTCGGCATTCTTGTTGACGTTCTTCCCAAGTGCCTGGCAACTTGAGTTGACGACTACCAGTGTGTGTTTTGGATACTTGGGCAGTATGGCGTCATTCCTCGGAATCTGTGGACATTGACTGATGATGTAGTGATTATAGTCTAGTGACCACCTTGTCTAGTCTCACCTTAACTCCGGCCCCTGCTATGTGAATGAAGACGGTGAGGGACGGAAAGCAGACAAAAGATCAACCAGCAAGGCAGTAAAGAAGACCCGCCAATCGTAAAGCAACATCATGGCCGTCTTGTGTCGAAAATGTCCGCCAGCTCGGTACACCTAAGAAAAGACGCGTCAGCTCAACCACGTCGCTCAGATGCAAAGGCATGCCTTGGAATATAGGTTTTGGTCCCACCTGCTGAGCCAGTTCGTAGCATTTTCAGATGCTTCACTTTCAAGCCGGGCTTGCAAAGGTGCATCTCTAGCGGGCCCGGTTCCGACGATTGGCCAGCCAGAAGAATGTTGGGTGCTCATTCTATATGGTTACTGAGTTTTTTATGGTGAGGGCGGATGGCGCGTCCGAGCCGTTTGGCTGGTGCAGGACGGCTTCCTTCTACCGAGGTACTTTTGGTCAGCCATTTGCTGCGCTCGCCTGCAAATGGGAGAAGATGCCTTTGTTGCAAGATGCTATTGGTCGTGGTCGACATGATCCAATTCAATTGAAATTACCCGTGTGCTTGTTTCAGAAGCTACTGCGTCATCTGGTCTCAAGACTCTTCGCTGCCTACACCCCAAGCGGACTTGAACAAGTACGCAGGAGTCGTCATGACACAAGAAGACCCAAAGCTATTGAAACGCTGCTCAAAAAATAATTAGTTCATGGATATGGCTGCCACCACGCAGAGTAAGTAAGTAATCATAGAGACTACTTGCGTTCTATTCTATAGAGAAAGTTGTAATCTAATAGACAAGAGTATTTTAAGAGTTTCAATGACTGATGTTGACTCTCTACAGTAGCTAGAGAGATAGTTTTCAAGTCATTTGAGAGATTCCATTACTTTGGATATCAAAAGTATAAGAAGAATAAAATAACATTCTATACAATTTGTTTACCCTATTATAGTTTCCTCTCATACTGTTTTCATTTTTTCTTGGACCAAGATAGTTATACAAGTTTCTCAACTTGCTCTTTGCCTACTCGAATTTATTAAACTTTTGCGTCACATACCAGGAACCGTAGTATGTTCTGTCTAGACTCTCGGTCTGTTTACTCAGCTTAAGCTTCAGGTCTTATTCATAGACTCTATCAAGAAATAAGCTCATTCCATGACCCTCTAGACAGCCCGTGAGTTGGCCTGTTCCAAGCCCAACAGCGACCTCATGAACTGCGGACAGACCTGTGCAGGCGTCTTGCTGTAACTGTGCTTACTTTCCCCCCCCCCCCCCTTTCCCCCCCCCCCCCATCGCGTTCGCTCTTCGGAACTGTGATCCGGATATTCGGTCCATGTTTCATCTCTCTCTATAAGCGGAGCGTGCAAAGACCCACAGGGTGTGACGGGCATCTATAGACTATGATCTAGGAGCGCGGAGGGTTCACCGAAGAAATCGTGGAAAATGCGGGGGCGGAGCTCCGTCAAGGCGCATCCATCGACAGACGCGATAGCGCTAAGCCGAAACAGATATTTCCTATCTGAGCCCTGGCCGGTTTACGGGGTAACAAGCTTGACATCAGCTTCTGGTATCCGTGTCGACGATACACTGCCGATTGCGCCGTCACCAGTCACGGCACTGCTCAGGTATACGAAAGTCACGGATAGACGGCTGCTCTACTTTGACGTCTCGGACATGCTCAAACTCCGAGCACCCCAGGTATCCTCCAGGCACCATTTAAGCCAGACGTTCTCGTCTTTGAGTCTATTGAAACTCCCGTCTCTGCAACTCCCGGACATTGAGTCTCACAAGTCTCACTCGTTCCCAAAACGTCTTACTTTATAGCAGCAGCGCCAGGTACAGAAGAAGCCAGCGGGACACAACGGGAGGCTTCCCGACACCTCTTGAGTCACTCTCAACCCCAGGACAACACACCATGTCTCCCAATGGCAAGAGAAAAATGACCAGTCCAGATGGCGGCGACGTCATTCGAACCCAGACCGACTGCGAGAACGGCAGCATCGAGAAGCTCAAGCACGGAGAGGTCGACCCTGCTCTCGCCTTCGTCAACGGCGAGGAGCCGGTCCAGTTTACTCCGGAAGAGGAGCGGAGCGTCCTGAGAAAGATTGACTGGGCCCTGATGCCTCTTTTGTGCTGGGTGAGATCCCCCTTACTTACATGAGGCGCATCTGCTCCGACTAACACGAAGGCTTGCCAGATTTACGCGCTCCAGTTCGCCGACAAGACGTCCCTCAACTACGCTTCCTTGATGGGAATCCGCGAGGACACCAACCTCGACCCGAACAGCCAGCAGTACAGCTGGACGTCCAGCATCTTCTACGCCGGCTACATTTTGTGGGAGTAAGTCCAGTCTCACCGCTCGCCGCGTGGTCCGAACGGGCATCTGACGGGATCCAGGTTCCCGACAACGTACCTCCTCCGAGCCCTGCCCCTCGGCAAGTACACCTCGGCCAACATCATCTGCTGGGGCGCCGTCCTCGTCTGCCACATCTTCGCCTTCAACTACGCCGGCCTCCTCTCGGTCCGCTTCTTCCTCGGCATGCTCGAGGCCACCGTCACGCCGGCCTTTGTCCTCCTCACCTCGGCCTGGTACAAGCAGAACGAGCAGGCCAAGCGCATGGGCTACTGGCTCAGCTGCAACGGCGCCGCCCTCCTGACCCTCGGCCCCGTCGCCTACGGCCTCTCCGGCGCCCGCGGCACCACCAGGCTCGAGACGTGGAAGATCCTGTACCTCGTCCTCGGCCTCCCGACCGTCGTCACGGGCGTCTGCTGCTGGTGGGCCATGCCCGACAACCAGACCAACGCGCGCTTCCTCGACCGCCGCGAAAAGGCCATCGCCGTCGAGCGCATCCGCGGCAACTTCCAGGGCGTCGGCGGCGGCCGCGAGTGGAAGTGGCACCAGTTCTCCGAGGCCTTCCGCGACCCGCGCACCTACCTCTACGTCCTCTTCTCGCTGCTCATGAACATACCCAACGGCGGCGTCACGGCCTTTGGCTCCATCATCATCAACTCGTTCGGCTTCGAGCCCCGCCTGGCGCTGCTGCTCAACATGCCCACCGGCGCCGTCGACGTCGCCTGCAAGCTGCTCTTCACCCACCTCTCCGACAGGATGCTCGACAGGTCGCTCTTCGCCCTGGTCGCCATCCTCATCCCCATGGCCGGCGGCCTCATGATGATGGCCATCCCCCCGTCCGCCAGGGCCGCCCTCCTCGTCGGGTACTACCTCATCGGCGCCGCCGGCGCGTCGTGGTGCCTCGTCATGGTCATCATCTCCAACAACACCCTCGGCTACACGAAGAAGGCCACCGTCAACGGGCTGCAGATCCTCGCCTACGGGTGCGGCAACTGGCTGGGCCCGCAGACCTTCAGGTCGTCAGAGGCCCCCAACTACAGGAACGGCAAGCTCATGGTCGCCGTCATGTACGGGCTGGCCGCCCTGACCATCGTGGCCATCAGGCTCGTCAACGTCTGGGAGAACAGGCGCCGCGACAGCAAGGCCGCCGAGCAGCCCGAGGCGGCCACCGCCGGGACCGAGTTTCTGGACCTGACGGACTTTGAGCAGCCCAACTTTCGTTACGTGCTTTGAGAAGCGACCATGGGTGTGGTGTGGGGCCTGCTGGTCTCGGAGGGCTGGGAGTGGCGTTGGGATTCTTGTATGTAATTTTTTGTGTCATGAATAGTCGAGAATTACTCGTTGGTCACCCATTTCCCCGGTTTCAAGTTTTCATTTCCCGTGCAACAATGTGGAGTTGGTATGGATAATAGGCGTCTTTGGATAATTGGGGGTATTACATCAGTCTTTTGGGTATTTATTACATGTCATGAAGGAGGCATCGTAAGAAGGGTTGATCTCTCGAAAAGGGGGATAGGTATGGGGTGAAGGGGCCATATTATAGTTATAAGTAATCCCAGCTTTACAAGCACCTTCGCTTACTCCTTCTACCCCGAGAGAACAGACCTCTTACACACATAGGGTAGTGTCAATACTTGGACGACGATGTTCTAGAAACTAGGCAAAGGCTTCAAGACGGGCAAAAGGTAATTGTCCAAGTCATCAAACATGGAGTTCCAACCGAACATGAGCCCAGCCATTTACGATGATGGAGAAAGTAGTCAAGTGTTGCGTAGCTTTCGAGCAGTAGCTGTATCATGTGTGATGGTGCAAACTGACTGCAGACTTGATGTACGAAACGTCGGTTTGGAATGATTGAAAACAAAAGATTAAAGAAAAAAGATGTCCATCATGTGCAATCTACAGTGGAGGAGCGGCGAGAGAACCGCGACATCAACAAGAGGCGATCGCCGCTGCTGCCCAGTCCCAAGAACCTGAGGAAGCCCCCCCCCCAAACCCTCTGGTCTCGCAGTTCAGCGGTATCGCTTTCGCCAACGGGACGAGCATCGAGCACCCTCGGCCGGGCTTCCACCCTGGGCCCCGTTGAGATTCTAAAGAATGGCACCGTCTTTGGCAACAGTATGGTGTTGAAGGAGGATATTCCGAACTCGGACTTGAACTCTATGCTATTTTAGTATTTCATGACTTATATAATACCAGCTTGCTTCCTCGGGCAGTGCAGGTAGCATCAATCAAATGGCATGCAACCCAGCTGAGCTTTGCAAGTGTGGGCTGTGAGAATCTGTGTGCCATGGTGATGACGATTGGGCGTTGGGGACGGCAATTGCAGCGCGAGACGATGGAAACCAGTTACTCCGGTGCCGTGTATGTATTTTCAAACTGGAACAAGAGTATTAATATGAATGTCATGCCGGATATACTTTGCGTAATTATGAAATTGAATACGACTATGAACGTGATTATGAACATGAAAATGGGTATGAGTATGAGTGTGAGTGTAAGTATGAGTGTAGGTATGAGTGTAAGTATGAGTGTAGGTGAGTATGAGTGAGAACATGCATATGAGTATCAGTATGAATGTAAATGTCCATGTGAATATGAAGATGACTGATGATATTCCTGGTCCGCCTGTTGTCTGGACCTCTGTGCATCAACCCGTATTGCTGATCTAGAATCATGCTTACTACTGCTTCCATCGCTGGAAAGTCTCTCCATTGGCTGGATGCAGTCGTTGGCTGCACCAGCAATGCAGCACCCTTGACCAGTCAAACCCCCCGGGTCGTACCCCTTTTGTGCCACCCTTGCATGTGGTTTGCTTTGCCGTCTTGGCGCATTCTGTCCATGTCGAGCCAGTTGCCTCATGTACCATAGAACAGAGGCCCCCCTCGCCTCTGCCCGACTCTCTACGCCAGCAACTTTACAGACTCGGCCACATGGGGACACTGCCGAGTTCTTCGGTTCCAGAGGCTGTGCGCAAAAAGACTTGGGAGACTGCTCTCGACCCGGCGGCTTCCTCCGCAACCTCGGAGCGTGTGACGAGGGTGCACGAGGCCTGGGCTATTAAATGGGCCGCATCCGACACGGCAAGCCCGACGTCGAAGCTGCCCGCGCTGACGAGCTCCATGAAGGTGCCCTCTACTGGACACCGGGACAAAAGATGCGCGATGGCGAATACGACCAAGTACCGCCGTGCAAGCAGCAGCAGATATTTCGACGACGGTTTCCTGTACTCTTTGATAATCGGGATGCCCATTATTGGGGCTCTCATGATGGCGGCGTGTGTTTGGTGTTGCGTGCGGAAATGCAAAAAGGAAGCGGCGTGAGAAGGGAGCCAGCCGCCTTGGCTGCAGGCGCTGGTCCAGCTTCAACCATTGCTGGAATCGGCTAGATAGGCTCGACGTGACGGACGGGAGACGCATACAGAACCGCAAGCGATGCCAGTTTCACTGTCAGCCTATGGGTTGCAGGCTCAGAGGCTGGAGCGGAGTGTTGATATTGTCAAGAGACTGGTTATGGGAGTATCATGTATTCAGTCTTTGGCGAACAAGAGGCTTTGCAAAATAGGATGGGAAGATCCGTTTAGCAATCAACAAGTTTGTTTGGTCTATACAACCAATGTTGAAGTACTGACATGCTCCACGTCCTACCTTGGTGGACATTCTAACCCCGGGTTCATCAGCACCCTGCACGTTGAGTTGAGCTTCTTCCTTCGCTTGCGTGATGCAAAGACTGTCCCCACTTCCTTTCTAGGCCGTGTCGACATTTTGCACAGCTACTCGTCGCGGGCAACCCAAGTCAAGTAAACGCCGTGCTGACTGGAAGGTCGGCGGTTGAAAACAGTCTTGTGGCGTTGGGGGGCTGATCATTGATGTGCTGTGGCGGTGCGGTGTATGACGAGACGAAGTGGCGGGAGCACCTCGAAAAGGAGCTCGACAGTTCCGGCTACGAGACGCTAGGTCCCTATCATCGATCGTGTCGTTTGAGGGAATACGTTTGGAGATGTTGATGGATGAGGTTCTCCCGAAGTGGTGGTGGTGGTGGTGGAGGCGGAGGCGGAGGCGGAGTGAACGCCGCGGGGGAAACAGGCGGAGGGGAGGCGCCAGCGGAGTGCGGACCGCGGCTACGGAGGTCGCTTAGCTATCCTGCCGCGTGCAGCTCAGCGGAGCCCCGCCGACTCCGCGAGAGGGCGCGTTTCGGGTGAGAAGTGCTGTTTCCGGATAACTGTCAGCTTCAATAAATCCCAATATAATTGACTTTTCCCACTCATTAGACGTACTCCAAACTGCAGTATAGACACTCCATCTTATAAGCTACATTCTTGGACTTTTTCTCCTCCTCAACCCGAACACAAGTGCAGCTGGCCATCGTCAGTCTCCCGAGTGCTGACGCATATCCGCAATCAACATCTCGAACCCCCCCCCCCCTTGTCCGAGCACCGATAAGCGCCAGCATGGGTTCTCTCCCCGCCCCTGTCAAGCCCGAGTACCGGATCCTGGATAAGCCCAGCCGCAGCGGCCGTAAGCTCCGGATCGTGTGTCTCGGCGGCGGTGCGAGCGCCCTCAACCTCGCCCACGAGATGGACACGTGCAAGACGCTCGACCTCGAGCTAGTGTGCTACGAGAAGAACCCGTCCATCGGCGGCACGTGGTATGAGAACAGGTATCCCGGCTGCGGATGCGACATTCCCTCTGTGAATTACCAGTTCTCGTGGGCGCCGTCTCCCGATTGGACGCAGTTGTAAGTCGTGTGCGTGGACCGCTCTCAGTAGTTCAGTTGAATTTGCTGACGGCCAAACGGAAAAGCTACTCGGGCGCCCCTGAGATTCTGAAATACTTCAAGGACGTGGCCGAAAAGTACGACCTCAACAAGTACATTCGCCTGAACCACACCGTCGTGGGCGCCCTCTGGGATGAGCGCGAGCACATGTGGACCGTCGAGGTCCAAAGACAAGACGGCAGCGTTTTTCAAGACAAGGCTCATGTTTTTGTGAATGCCAGCGGGGTGTTGAAGTGAGTTGATCTGATGGAAGCGGACGAACAGCGACTGACTCTCGACCGTAGCAAGTGGAAGTGGCCCGCCATCAAGGGCAGAGAAACGTTCAAGGGCAAGATGCTCCACAGCGCGAACTGGGACGACAGCATCCATCTCAAGGGACAGCGGGTCGGAGTCATTGGCTCCGGATCGTCAGCAGTGCAGATTGTGCCCAATATTCAACCTCGTAAGTTGACCGTGACGCACCGTCAGTGCTCTGCTGCAACTCTTGGAAGTGGATGCTGACCCGGGGCCTCCTAGTCGTCGGGAGCTTGAGCTGCTTCATCCGCAGCTCGTCCTGGGTTGTCGGCGGCTTCGGCCAGCGCTTTGCCGGGAAGAAGGGCAGCAACTTCAAGTGTAAGTCACTCACCAGCATGAGTTTCATTGCCCCCCAGTGACGCGATTGGCTGATTGGCGCGTAGACAGCGAAGAGCAACACGAGATTCTCAAAAACGACCCCAAGAAGTACCTCGCCTACCGAAAGAAGATCGAGTCGGAACTCAACTCCCGCTTCCGCTTTATCCTGAATGGCTCCAAGGAGCAGCAGGACGCAAGAGACGTACGTCGCGAGCCCTTCATCATGCTGCCAAAAAAAAACACTTGCTCAGATTGAAACCGCAGTTTGCAGACAAGGACATGCGCTCCAAACTTGCCGGTAGACCCGATCTCCAAGACGTCATCATCCCCAAGAACTTCGCAGTCGGCTGCCGCAGACCGACACCGGGGAACGGGTACCTCGAGGCTCTGTGCGAGGATAATGTGACGGTCGTATCATCGAGCATCCGGGAAATCACCCCCAACGGAATCAGGACTGCCGACGGCACCGAGCACGAGTTGGACGTCATCGTCTGCGCGACCGGTTTCGACGTCAGCTGGCGCCCTCGCTACCCTACCATTGGCCGCAACGGCGTGAGCCTCAGCGAGTACTGGAAGGATGTGCCCAACACATACTTGTCCCTCGCCGTGGCCAACATGCCCAACTACGTCAGTAAGTAGTAGCAGCAGCAGCGCCTCCAGAACAAGCGTAAATACCTCTCTGTCCCCGCGAGCCTCGTCTGACCCTTCGCCAGTCTTCAACGGTCCGTTCGGCCCCTACGGCCACGGCAGCTTCCTCCCCATCACGGAAGCCGTCGCGCGCTACGTCATGCAGATGCTGCGCAAGATGTCCGAGGAGGAGATTGCCTCCTTCTGCCCCAAGCAGGACGCCGTCGACGACTTTGCCGAGCACCGCCGCAAGTTCCTCCCGCGCACCGCCTGGACCTCGCCCTGCCGGTCGTGGTTCAAGCAGGGCACCGTCGACGGCGAGCCCATGATGTGGCCCGGCTCGCGCATCCAGTTCTTCGAGACCATCGCCGCGCCGAGGTGGGAGGACTTCGACCTCGCGTACACGACGAGCAACCGCTTCGGGTACTGGGGCAACGGCTTCGCGGCGCGCGAGACGGACGGGAGGGACCTGACGTGGTACCTCGGCTTGCTCGACGGCCTTGACGAGCAGCCCGCCCTGCCGGACGAGGAGTTTGAGGAGTTTATCATGAATAGGTAGATGAGGGCCGTCCGTCGGGGCTCTGGGCCTGTAATGTGTTTTGGTTGCGTCTGCAAGAAATTCTGCTCTGGTTATTTTCCGCATTATGGTTCATCTTTGAGAGGATGCAGACAGAACTTTGAGATGGTCTTTGCAGCTTCCAATCATTAGGCAGACTTGACTTGCTACAGCGACTGATGAAATACTCTCATCGTCTGTCGTGGTTGTCTATGCGTCCAACATTGAAGCCAGCCAGGAGCTTCGCACACGATGCTGTTTGTCTCGCTTTTTCTTTTTTTTTAAAAAAAAAAAAACTCATTCTCCAGCTTTCGCATGAGACAATCAACTCTGAGCCAACTGCACTTCATGACGCAAAAGAGATGACGTACCAAATCGCTGCACCATCTTGTTGCAGACACGACAGCGGTGCACGCGGGACCGGCTTCCATCCGCGAGGTCCCAGCACAAAACATATGGATGCCAGCTTGCCAGCTTGCACCACAGGTCCGCGTCCCATTCCATGTTTGGACGGGCGTCGTGTGCCATTTCGTACCTGGCAAGCGGGTGATGAAAGAAAAAGATACGCAATCAGACTTGTCACCAGATGTCTGCTATACTGACCTAACATGATGGAACCAAATTTAAAAAAAGATGATTGTATCATGAATACTAAGCCACTTGAACTGATACTTTCTATTACTTGTTGTAGTTACTGAACTATTCCTGTACTGGAGGTTTACTGCGTCAGACGTCTCTCTGTATTACTTCGCCTGTGAACGCCTGCTTAGCTACCTATAAGGGGGCTATGGGCTTTGGCGAGGCATACCTCACGCCTGGAGTCGGGAGACGAGGGAAGATCATGGTATAGGACCCTGATTACCGAGTAGTTTCGTCTCATGGGTGTGATTCAAATCATGTCTTACATTCGGAGTCCTTACAGGAGCGGTCACGGAGCCCTGGATATCGGGGCCCCGGCCACAAGGCTATCACGACGGGTCTCAGGAGTCGTCGGCAAGATCCAGAGAGAGCATAACGGATAAACCCCTAGTGCTTCTCTCGTCTCTGGAGAAGGGTTCAGAAAGGCTGCTGCTGTGGAGTCGGATCCGACGGTTACTGTCGGTAACGCCATGCCGTAAGGCATGCGTTAACGCCTGAGGCGTGTACGCCTCTGTACGCATGCGGCATACGTGTCTATATGCCCTATAGGCGTAGGGTATACGTAGCTATATACCCTTATCCCCCTGGCGATACTTGTTACTAGCCGTAGCCGAGTACTATAGTATACCGTAGATCTAGAGCCTTATATGCTTATATGTAGGTATGTAATATAATAAGAATAATAATAAATACTAGACCTTTTTATACCTATATAACGAGATCACATATAGTATACATTACCCTCTAGATAAACTAATACTAATTAGTAGTTAACTTATCTATTACTACTATACTACAGATTAGTAAGGTTTTTACGTGAGAAGATTTTTACACTTATATAACGAGATTATATATAGTATATATTACCCTCTAGATAAACTAATACTAATTAGTAGTTAACTTATCTATTACTACTATACTACAGATTAGTAAGGTTTTTACGTAAGAAAAAACAATTATAAATTTTACCTGAAAATCCTAAATAAGATAAGAAATTATAAATATTAACTTAGATACTTTATAGATATTACTTTACTTTTATCCCTAATAAAATATTTCTAAGTTAATATACTAATTTTACTCTATAAAATACTAAGAATATATATTATATTCTTTAATATATACTAGAAAATATTTAGTAAATAGAATACTTCTTAGAATACTACTAGATATTATAATATATAAAATTTATAATATCTTATATTTCTTATATTTAAGAAACTTATATAGTATCTCGAAAACCCCTATCCCCTCTTAAAAATTATTCTTTTTTTGAAAACCCTATACTCCTTATTAAGATATCTAAACTATATTTTAACCTAGATATTAAAATCAACCTTAGTATATTAATAGTTTAAATAATAGCTTAAATAACCCTAAGTAATAAGTATATAATCCTGGACTATTTTTAGCTACTTATTAAGATAAATCTATTTAAGAAACCTTTTAAGATTAAGTATAATAAACTTAGATTAGTAAATCCTAAAGATATTACTACTTTTATAATATTTTATATTAGCTAGTATAAATATATAAAAGTCTATAAATATAAACTCTTTAATTATTTTAAAATAGATTTTGATAAGTAGCTTATAACGACATAGGAGCTTGTTAATAATAATATAATCCGGTACTTTTAAAACTACCTTATTAACTATAAAGTAAAAATCAAGATAAATAATAAAAGAATCTACTTTATACTATACTACTTTACCTAATCTAAATATTTCAAATACTAAACTATTAAGGAACTTAACGAAACTAAGAAATATCTCCTAAACCTTAAATATAACTTTAGAAATAATTTAGAGTAGTTTAAGAACCTTATTAATATACTAGACTTTGTAATACTCTCCTATAATATTAAACCTAAAGCTAAAACTATAATACTGATAATTAAAACCTAGTTAATATCTAAAAGCCTTATATGATATACCTAGTAACCTCTACTACTTACGCGAGATACCCTACTTTATCTACTATTTATATATAGTATATAACTTCTACTACTACTAGCAGGACTACTAATCCCTAAATAGTATAGTATAGTAAACTCCTACTACTAGGAGAATAGTATAGAGACTCCTTATTAGTAAGAAATATACTGAGATAATAGTAATATATAGTATCCTTATTCTAAATATTACTCCTATATTTCCCCTATTCCCCTATTTGAAAACTGATTTACTAATTATACTATAAACCTTATAAAATTATATAATAAAAGTATAAAATATAGTAGAGACCTATATAATATTCTCGAAACTAAAGTTAATATCTTTTATAACTATTATTTTAAACTTAGTATCTTATACTATATATAAACTAGAATCTTCTCTATTATACTAAAAAATCAAATATTTGATTTTTATTTTAATAACTTTATAAATACTAGCTAAAACCTTAATTTTAACTAGATAACTAAATAGGTTAAAAAGTATTTTAAAAATAATAAAATCTACTAGATTTACTTCTCTAACTAGTAAAATACTATTCTTAGAAATATAATAGCTAAAAACCCTAATTAAAATAAAAAAGAAATACTTAAGATATTTATTACGAAGCTTACTAACTTCTAGAAAATATTTAAAACTAA
>RYZW01000304.1:0-45734 GCA_004367215.1 Colletotrichum trifolii | reverse complement strand
AATACTTAAAAAGTAATTTTAAAGTAATCTATATACCTATAGATATAATACTACTAAATAAACTCACAAAAAATCTAACTTAAATAAAATCTAAATAATTTAGAATATTTCTTAATTTTATAAATCTATAAGTAATATTCTTAAGACTAGCTAAAATAATAGAAAAAACTACTTAAAGCTATTTCCCTATCTACTTAAATAATATAAATAAGTAACTTAAATTAATCCTTACCCTTAATAGAAAATCTTCATACTATTAATATAGAGAACGAGAATATATTAGAACTCCTCTAATTACTTAGAAAAAACAAAACCCTTAAGATAAACCCTTATCTAGTTTAGTACTAAGAATTTAAACTCTAAGCCTGAAACAGGCAGGTGAAATATAATAATAAGTGTATAGAAATTAATACTATATCTTACTAGGGGAAGGGGAGCCTAAGCCTAAACCAAAGGCAACTATCCGAACCAGACACATAACTATATCTATAACTTCTAAATATACTATAAACTAGCTAAGGTATAAAAGGTCTACTAACTAGGGAACTTATCTTAATCACTAAAAAACTAAAAATATAGCTATTCAAAGTTAGTTAAGGTAGTAATATAAACTAGGGAACTTAAACTAGCTAGGGGGGTAATATAAGTTAGGGAATTTAAACTAATTAAAATACCTAAGTAGGAAAAGATTATTTAGTAATAGGTATTCTAGTAGTGGATTCTAGCCTACTTCTATTCTTAATAAAATTAACCTCGAAGTCTTTCTATTATATTAATTATAACTCAAAACAAGCAAGCTTCTTTATAATATTTATCTTTTTACTTTTTAACTAAAAATAATTAGCTTTAAATAAAAAATCTTAGGTTAAAATACTTACTTTATTAGTATTAGGGATCTTGAGAATTTCTAGATAACTCTTAAAAACCTTATAAATATAATTTAAAACTAAGATATAGGTATTTCTCAAACTATTCTTATACTAATAATATCAATTAGAAACCGAGTTTTACCTACTAATACTAATAATATAAAAATAAAATCTATACAAGAAAATAAAACTAAAACAATACTTTATATATAAAATAGTTTATATTAACTATAAGTCTCTAAAAGCTTTTATTTAGAATAAGTATTCTTTATAATCTTCTACTAACTTACTTTTCTTAGAAAAAGTAGATTTTATAGGAGTTCTCTTTAAAATAGCAGCTTTAGGGCTAGGTTTAGTAAGTTATTATTTAGCAGTTTCTAGCTAATATATAAGATTATTAATCCTTAATAAAGCCTCTTAATCTCTAATCCGAGAGAATTTGCGTATTATATTAGTAGTTGTTTTTATATATTTCTTAGGTAACTTAGCTACCTCCTTAGTATTTTCATTATTATCTTCTACTTTATTATTATCACTAATAAGCTTAGGTACCTCTTATTTTTCTTAGGAATCTCTAGCTAAATTATCTTCCTTATTATTAGAAAAAAACTTTAGAGTAATAGTCTTCTTTAAGTAGCTATAAAGATATTTTAAACTAATACTAGTAATAAGATCCTTAGATAGGGTAGTACTTTTCTTCATAGTATTACTTAATTTCAGTATCTTAATATATTTAAAGATTAGTAATAAACACTTAGGTAAATTAGGAAAATTCTCGAAATATAACTTAATAAATAATCTTAGTTAAATTAACTAACCCTTATACTAATTTAAAAAATTTAAAATACTAATTAAATATTCTTTATCAATAGAATTAACCTAAACTCGAATTTTAGAAATTAAATATTCTCAGATAAAATTACTAAAAAGAATAAACACTTAAACAGAAAGAAAAATATAAAAAAAGAAATAATAATTAAATATCTCAAATAAGAAGTAATTAGATAAAAACTACTAAATAAAAAAGATTTCTTAAAAGGAATATAAAAAAGTATTTTAGGTTTATAACTCAGCATCTTTATTAAATAGATAAAAGGAAAAAATACCTAAAACAATTTTAAACTATAAATCTTAATTTCCTTTTAAACTAAAATTAAAGAATAACTACTCTAAATCGAAGATATAACTAGTAAATATAAGTACTAGATAATTAATAGAATAAGATATTAAGTACTTTAGAAAATCACTAGTAATATTATATTATTCAGGAATAAGTATAATAGTATTATACTTAATAATCTTAAGAAGTTTTTCCTATAATTAGAATATTAGCGATAACTAATATATATTATTACGCCTTAAGCTAATATATAGATACTATTTTACTAGAAATATACTACTTATAAGTAAGAGGGTGACTATTGAAAATATTAGTATAGAGGAGAAGAAAGAAATCTAGTAAGTTGAAAATTAATAATTGATTTATTTATAGTGCGTATAAAGATCGGATTACTAGTAATTTTAGAAGGAGCTGACTGATTACTCTTGCTGATATATGATAAAAATAGTTAAATATGTAACGGATTATAATGATTTTGTTAATTTCTTTTATTTAAGTACTAGAAGATCTATTTTAAGAACTATTTACCCTATTTCATTTATTTTATATATTAGTTGAATAATATAAGGGTATCTCTAGTAGCTTTACTACTAGGGGGGTATATGAGAATACGTATAGTACTAAGGCTACTATGTGACTCTACTAGCTACTATTCGACTCTAGTAGTTTATATAAGATATTTACTATTCTATTTAAGTATATTTAGATACTTTATTCTAGTTAGAAGAAGATATACCTTTCAATAACTTACTTTTAGACTATATACTATATTATTTATTTATTATAAAACTCTAATATTATTATTAACTTAGGTTACTTTAACTTAATCTTTAATAACTTTATTCTCTTTATATTATATAGTATACATAATAATCTCTAGCCTTTTACTACTACTAATAATAAATTAATTAAACCTAAAAATATAAGTATAGTTTTCTTTTAAGTAGAAAATCTTATTAATATTTCTAAGATAATCAACTAGACTATTAAAAATATTAAATATAGTTTTCTTAGCTTTATAAACCTCTTAAGCTTTAGTAGACTTGAAAAAAGCTATATCAAGTATAATTATAATACTACAAACCTTATTAATACTTACTTATATAAAAACCTCACTAAAATTTACTAGGTAAATAATATATACATTATTAGTACTACTAATAATACTACTATTTTTATTAATATTACTCTTAACTTTACTAGAATCTAAACAAAAGCTTACCTTATACTCGAGATAATATATCATCACCTTATTTATACCTATCTATCAAGAGTTATCAAAACCTACTATTATATAAGTATCCAATTTACTCAGGAAGAAATTAACTCCTTCTACTATAAAGTATACTACTTCACTAAGTCTACTAAGATTATTAGTCATAATACCCCTCTCCTTCTTACTCAAGTAAATAAAAAAATTTATCTTAACCTCATTAAAATCAAGCTATTATCTATAACTAGTAAGAAATATACTTTTTATCTCCTTAATTACTATAATAATTATTATTAGCTTATTTTACTTACTAGTTATTACTATAAAGCAATACTTAAAACTATTAAGAGATTCAATAATACCTTTACTAATATAACTATATTAACTATAAAAAACTAGGTATATAATAATACTCTAGAACTCAAGAAAGTACTAAGAGACCCCTATTTTATAAATACTCAGCTTAATCCTACTGCGACTTATATACTATCCATAAATAGAATAATTAAATATACTAGCTATACTATTATTAAAGCAGCATATATAATACTTATTAATAATAGTCTACCTAAGGAACTTTAGGATTATACTCTTAATACTACTATTTAGATCCTCAACTTCTTACTATAAATTAACAAAAATAAACTTAACTCCTATAAAATCATAGCGAGAGAATTAAACCTAGCTAAGGATTATAAGTTTCTATATATTAAGTATATCTAAACATTCAGATACGTTACTTATATTCACAAACAAAAAGCAAGCATCCTCTACATACTACTAAAATAGAAGCATATACCATAAAAAGCTTTCTTATTAGCTATAACTCTTTATATAGCTATATCTACTACATTTATATCCCTAATACAAAGAAAATTCTTTACTACTATAATATTTATTTTTATAAAAACCCTAATAAGACTATTTTATACTTTCTTAGAGATATTACTAAATATATTAATATTAATCACAATATTCTATTTAATAAACCTAACTTTTAGATCTAATACTTTAACCAGATCCCAGATCAAAATAATACTATACTTATATAAAACTCCTTATTAAAAAAGAAAAATATTACCCTAGAAATATATTAAACTAATAATACCTATACTACAAAATACATAACTCTACTACTAGAAACTCTACCTCTATCAACTACTACACAACAGCAACCTATTACTAACATAGATAATAAAAGTAACAATAACTTCATAGATACTATTCAGAAATAGAAATTAGATTATCTTAATCCCAATACTAGTCTACTAACTATAATACTACTTAATACCCCTATTACCCCTACTATAAACCATCCTCATTATACCACTACAATCAAGCTACCAGGCCACTATTACGAAGCCTCCAACCTTTACCTATATAAAAAAAAAACCTACCTTACTACTAATATTTATATTAATTTAGAAAACCTAATTACTATTACCCCTCTCACTACCACAATACTATTAAAAATCCTTCTACTAAGATATACTATCCCCTATACTATTAAAAAAACAAAAAAAAAACCCTCTTTAACTCTCCTACTAGAAACCTATATATAATACCAAAATATAATAGATAATTAATAAAAAGACCTTCTACCTCATCAACAAGCCCTCTAATACCAAAACTCTTCTAAATATATAAATCTTCAATATCAAAACCAATACCTCAAACAACATTATAAAATTCAAAACTTAATAGGTTATTTATAATAATCACAAGAAAAATAATTAGTCTTCTTAAGAAATTTATACTACTATAGTAACTACTACTACTATATACCTCTTCTTTACTATTATTACCCTCTACTATCTCTTATATAAAATATATAATTTTAATACTACTTTCCTTACTACCCCTATCCCCTATAGCATTTAAGTTTACATTTATTAACCCACAAATTACTCCAATAATATAAATAAAGTTTAATTACTTCATAAAACCCTATATAGCTTCTACAAAAGTCCCTTATAGTAGTTTTAACTTATTATAACTAAAATAAAGAAGATTAGCTTTATACTAATTAAAGGGGAAATTTACCTCTTTATTAACAAAAGTCTCAATACCTACACCCTTATATATATTAACAATAATACTATAACTACCCCTATACTTGAGATTACAAAAGAAATATATAAGATACTCAAAATAGTATACCCCCTTAAGGACCTTAGTATTACTACTTAGTTTTTAGGATTTTAGATCTACTATAATACTACGAAGGTCTTCTTATCTTAATATAAATATATTAATTCTATACTATACTACTTTAGCTATCACGAACTTTACACTATTAAAACCCCTCTCCCTACTAATAAAAACCTTCTAATTATATAGTCTAAAAATAAATATAATAATAAATCTTATTAACTCTATATAGAATAAACTAGTTACCTTAACTAGCTAGCTACTAATACTTAACTAGATACTACTTATACTATAAATAAACTCTACTAAATAAATACTAGCTTTTCTCTTACTCATTAACACACTATTAAATACCTCTTCAGATACCTCATTAATACTACTATATATAATATTACTTTTAAAAGAATAGATCTTATAATAGATCTAAAGCTTTATACTATAGTAGATACTACTTTTATAGATAACAAACCATTTTATGTATTAATTAGTAGCTATATTATCTACTTCGCGGGTTCCCCCATTATTTAGAAATTTAAGAAATAGATAATTATTATTCTAAGCTCTATAGAAGTAGAGTTTATTAACCTTACATTTACTAGTATATCCCTTAAATAGATTTAATAATATATTAAGTAACTACTAGATTAATAGATCGCTATACCTACAATCCTCTTTACTAATAATACTAATACTTTAGTAAATATTATAAACCCTCTAAATAAAGTATATATATAGAACATTAACATTTAATATAAGTAGATTATTCAGGAAGTTAATAGTAATAATATAATTATTCTCTATCTTATTAGAAATACTAATATAACTATTAATAGTTTTACTAAAATACTAAATACTACTAAATATAAAGATTTTATTAAACTATTAGGAATAGTAAATAGTCTTAATTAAGCGTTACTTTTAGAAAAATCACTAATACCTAATAAAAAAGCTAGTTTTATATATTTTTAGCTAGCTATAAGCCTAGTCTAAGGGGGAGTATTAAGGGGTAGGTCACGTGACCTACTGCTATCACGTATCAGCCTTAGCCCTCAGCCATTAGGCTAGCCCTCTCGCCCACCATAGGGCAGAGGGTACTCTCTTCTCATTAGACATCACCAATATTGCCTATATTAGCTTCTCTTTTGCCGTACCTATTGCCCATAGGTCACACACCATCATAGGTAGTGCCGTCAGTATCTGCACTTTTCTTTTCTTTGAGGAGACGATGCATTTTAGACCCAGTTTACACGGCAAAACAACCAGCTCTTCTCATTCGGATCATCGACCGTTTGAAGGAACAAGGGGGATTCTCGAGGGGCGGAAAGACGTCATGAACGAAGCAAAGGACGCCGCTGATAGAAAAATACCTCGACCCAACTCAGACGTCGACATCAGGAACGCCACTGGTGGCAATCGAGACCACTCGCTCGCTTCGAAACTCAAGCTGTGGGGTTTCCGAGACTCTCGAAAGCCCTTTCAGGTCCGACAGCTTATTCTGCCCTTCACACTCCTCCGGTTTCCGACGATCCTCTTCGCAGGTGTGCTGGTAGGCGGCGTCCTGTCGTGGTACAACGTCGTCGGGGGCTCGCTGGCATTGATCCTAGGCAGCGCGCCTTACAACTTCAGCCCCAACGTCATCGGCCTGTTCTACCTCGCGTCCGTCATTGGAGTGTCCATCGGCTGTTTGATTACCGGCTGGGCTAGCGACGCGCTGCCCCTGTGGGTTTCTCGCAGGCGCGGAGGTGTCATGGAACCGGAGCACCGTCTTTGGCTCTTTGTCGTTGCCATCGTAGCTCATCCCGTCGGCTGCTTCTTTTACGGCGTCGGGGCGTCGTATCGAATCCACTGGATCGGCATCGCGTTTGGCGTCGGCGCCATCTCTCTCACGTTGCCCTTGGGCACAAGTCTGGCTTTTACGTACGTTCTCGACAGCTTCGAGGAGGTTTCCGGCGAGGGGTTTGTGTCTGTAATTCTGATTCGCAATTCGATGGGTAAGTGGTCCATCAACGTTGACAAAGCCTCTGTCTCTCGACTGTACTGAGCTATTCAGGTTTTGCGTTTAGTTACGCCGTCGTACCCATGATACGGAGAATCAGCCTACGGAACTCTTTCATCTTGATTGGCTTAGTGGGCGTTGGACTGTGGGCACTATGCCTTGTTATGGTGTTTGCAGGGAAGCCACTGAGGAGGAGAGCGGCGAAGAGATACTGGGCTATTGCGGCCAAGCATGTTGCAGTTGGGCAATGATTGTACTTCAGCTCTGATTTCTAGATCTGTGGCTCGAGCCGAAGTGAAAGGACAGAGCAAGAGACGGCGTAGATATCGGGATAAGGAGTTGTATGAAGCCAGTTCTAGTCCCTAGAGCGTTTTCAATAGTATCAACAGGACAGCAGGACAGGCCAACACATCTACTTGACATGCCAGCCTTGTCAAATTGATCCCAATCGTCAAGCATCGTAGTCAAGGGCCTTGTCGGAAAGTGGGTGGACTCGATGTCCACCGGCGGGCCGAGATGTTACCCATGCCTCATTCATCTCGGACCTCAGTATTGAGGTCGCATCTACTACGTAGTACGATTCATCTCGGACACGATTGAGCAAGCACAGATGCCACCCAATCTCAGATCACACTCCCCTTGATCCGATGGCGCATGAACACCCCTTTCCACGTGTGCATCGCCTCGTCTGTTGTCGGCCAAAGGTGGACCCTTGCTATCAAGATCGACACGCGTACTGCGTATGAGTGAATGGCGTGCTCGTGCTTATCATGAGATTGGATCCGCCAGCACTTCCAACATGGGCATCTCCCACCGAGCCGAGCAAACGAGACAGGCAACCGACATGACTCCCCGCAAAAGGCGGCAAGATGCCCTGTCACGCAAGATAAGCAGCCTGCACGATAGACGGGCGAAGGCACCCACGTAGCGAGCGGTACGGCACGGTATGGGACGCGATCGGTGACGATCCGAAGTCTGGGATGACACAGTTCACTCACCCAACCCATTCCATTGGCTTCCCCCCTCCATCCGTAGGGCGACGGCTTGACGCTATCCCCACTTTGGTAACGAGATGGGCCATTTCCAGCAGTGTGTGGCTAATGTCCACGAGACGGGGTCGATCCCGCGTCTTGTGGGTGAGATGTGTGACGACGAGTGCATGTGCAAGTCTGCGCCGACATCTCATCTTCTAAACCGGTAATAAAATTGGCCAAAGACGGATGGTGTGCTCAAAAGTCTCGGATGACCCCATCTGGGGTAAAGACCCCGCAAACTCGTGGAGCATTACTCCGTCGACCAGTTCGTGAAGACATGGCCACCCGCATGGAGTAGCAAAACAACATGATTAGTAGAGCAGTTTATCAGTAAACAAAAGCCATTTCAGAATTTGTCTTGTGTTGTTTCCATTCACTCGTCCCTCCCTTGACACCTTGAAATAACAAAAGCGCAGATAAGCATCATCATCATCTACCACCTTCCATCCAACCGTGGCACCATCACCATGTCCTCGGCCCAGTTCTTCAACTACCCCGGCACCGAGTCCAACGCGGAGCGGTACCACTACTCCCAAGCGGTCAAGGTCGGAAACACCGTCCGAACGTCTGGCCAGGGCGGCTGGGATGAGCAGGGTACCATCACCCCGGACCTCGACGCGCAGATTGCCGCCGCCTTTGACAACGCCCTCAAGGCGTTGCGGGCCGTCGACGCGAAACTCTCCTTGGACGACGTGTACGCCATTCGCTCCTACCACCTCGACATGGACGCGAGCTTCGACGTCATGACGGGCCTGTTCAAGAAGCTGTTTCCCAGTCACCGTCCCATCTGGACCTGCATCCAGATCGGGAAGCTGGGCTTGGAGGGCATGCAGGTTGAGATTGAGGTTGAAGCGCTGATTCCGGTGTGACACGGTGCTTGTTTGCGTGGGAACGCGTGGGACCGTCACGAGGGTTACCTGCTACGCAACGCGGTCTGGAGTGTTGAGCAGTTTGGGACAAGACGCAGTGAATTGATCTGTCAATGTCAACAGTTGACTACCTGGGTACACTATAAGCCGGGCTGATCATGGCTTGGAGATGGCGTCTTACTGGAGGCTGCGCGTGAACGTGAAGAGAAGATGGATAAAGATGTCCATGTCTGTGAGTGAAACAGCCGGCAACTCACACGGTTTGCGCAGCTCTTGAGGCTCTTGAGCAACATCACTCAGGCCCACAGCGTCCATCACTCTCATCCTCCTCCTCCTCCTCCTCCAAGAACCTGTTTATAGCAGAATAAACTTGCTGCTGTTGAATCAAGGTGGGTGTATGATCTCACGTCTGACGCAGCCAAAACCCCACAAAGTTCCTCTCCCCCACACTCGGTCTTTGGTCAGTTGACTGTGACGATCAGCGTCCCGATAACAATCGTGACGGCCCAATCTGCCACTGTCGAAAGAGCCTATCGTTTGTGGGGTCGTGCTGACGAAGGCTAGAGTCCATTGGGCGCGCTCTGCTGGTGGGAACTTTTGATCATCACTCCGGTACCTCTTGGGAACCAGGGGGGGGGGGGGGGNAGGGGAAAGTCATGTTGGCCAGCCAAGGCCGGGTTGGCGATTCATGCAAGTCATTTCCGGCAGACCAGACCGCTAGCACTCTCGCTGCAATTGCGGCGTCCCGCGCTGCTGCCCCACGCGGCCGCCGGCCAAGTAACGTGGTCGGATGTTGAATCTCGGCCGTTGGCCGAGTCACGATGGCGGTTCACTTTTCGACTCTTCGGGTTGGAACATGCTCAGCTCAGGGTATCAATTGCGCTCTTGGTATTGAGAATACGGCCGTTATATGTGTTCATCAACTCGTGTGGATTACTGAGAGCCCCCGCCGCGTGCGTTTGGCCCCTTGGCACCCCCCTCCCCTTCCCCTTTCCGCGCGTCATTATGGTATAGTCGTGCTGTGGCTGTGGCTGTTTGCTGTTGTCGCTTTGCTGTAGTAGTAGTAGTTGTTGTTGTTGTTGTTGTGTGTGTGTTTCTGCCAGAATTGTGGCTAGTTGCTGCCGAGAGAAGCCTGCTTCAATCGCATTCCGATCCGACGTCGAGGTTGGCAACGTCCGGGGCCACGCCGGCCGACTTTGCCTGCAGGCACGCGTTCATAAACTCCTTGCCGCCGAAGCCCGACACCCAGCGCATGCGCCCGTCTCTGGGAGCTATTGTTGCGCACAGCTGTCGAGGGGAAGCCCAGTCAGAATGCGGTCCCGAAGAAAGCTAGTCGTTGGAATGCTGTGGGGGAGGACTTACATGCCACAACATTGTGACGTTGACTTTTTGCGGCTCATCGTCTTCAAAGATTCTCATCGTGTTGCGGTAGATCTCGCAGGCTCGCTCGGTGAGGACCTTGTGCGAGTTGCGCCCTTGGTTCGTATCCGTGACACACCAGCATTGGGAGTGTTCGTTTGCGAGCGCACTGGCAACGGTCAGCTTCCGAGCTCTCGCAACTCTCGCCGTACGTCTTCTCTCTCCAGCTGGGGAGAACCAGAAACTTACAGTGGGAAAGCGAAGAGTGCCAGAGAGGCGAGGATGTAGAAGAGTCTGGCAAACATTGTCCTCATCGTGGCGACATGGAACTCGGACCCGGGGGTATCAGAAGGCAAAGCAAAAAACCAACGCTGACGATGCTCAAGAACCGAAGCCGTGTCTTGAGAGAGAGAGAGCACCCTGAGCAAGCTGTTTTGGATTTGTGGAAAGTCATGTGCGTCTGGGGAACGTAGCAGCGCCTAGCCAAAGGGCTGGGTATACTTATGTTTTTTGTTTCTTATTTTGGGAGCGGGCGCAGGCGTCGAGTTGAAGGCGACCCGGACATAGTTCCAGACCCTTACCCCAGAGCTCAATGTCTAAATGGGAGGAGGGGTGGTCCCTGGCCGCGTCATGTCAGTCCGTACTGAGTAATGGGCCACTGCAAATTAGACCAGGGAGATGCCAACATGTTTGCTGCGCCTTGGATCTCGTGTGCCGCGGCACCATCCCATCCCATCCCATCCCGTCCAGCTACGAGCCTACGGCCGACGAGAGATGCTGATTCGTGTTCGCGCATCATCCGCTTCTCACTATCAGCACACTAACGTTTCGCCGTGATGAGCTCGAGTGGAGGATAGCTCGTGTCGGTCCATAACGGTAGGCTCGGCGACCAGTTGCGGGATGGGGGCCACGCCTCATGATTCAACAACCTAAACGGTTCCCGTTCCTGACGCGGTTCGGCGGAATATCTCGGCGGCTAGACGTCACAATACTCGGTCAAAAGACTAGCTTGTTTCGCCATGTTCATATTGCAACCAGATAAGGACATTTGGTTGGGGCAGGCAGTCAGGTGTTGTGTGTGTGTGTGTGTGTATACGAGGTTATTGTGTATACTATGGATATGTGAGTGCACGAGTCAACGTGAACCGCCACCTAAGCTGCAACTGGTATACCAATTTTACATCAGCCAAGGGATCGGCGTCGACAGAGAGGCAAAGGACCCCAAGCTTCGAGCGAGCGGGAATAGGAACCCCGTCTTCAACCCACAGCGAGAGATAGCAGTCCCGAAATTGGTCCAGCAGTCACGCGACTCAATGTGTCACATGGACCACTCCAGCTTTCTCCGCCGACAAATCACTCTGGAGATGGGCTCTGGCTGCTCGAGCTGCCGCAAACGGAAACCGGTTCTGCTGATCTTGCTTTCGTCGACGCCCTTGCCAGGAACCGCCATCCTGGACCACGGCTTTTTAACCTTAGGACCTCTGGTCTGTGCCGCCATCTTGGCTCTTTGTGACTGGTCGACGGGCACGTGGGACTGGAGATTCACCGCGTACGCAGCGTCGTGCTGGATGGGATTACCCGTCTGTCAAGCGGCCTCGCTCGCGGGGAGCTGGCCGACGATAAGGGCTTCTTTCTACTTTGCTTCCCAGCCCATCCCAACGGCAAGGACCGGCGGCAGGTCGAAGCGTACAAGTAGCCTCAACCTTTTCCGCGGCATCCCTGGATGCGTCGGCTGGTGGAAGCTGGTTCCTTTATCCGTACTTTTCGGATGAGTCTCTCTGCCAATCACTACCCTCCCGCTGGCTAAATACGCTGGATTCCAAGGCTACTTGCCGAAGCGCTGACCAGATGGCAATTTAAACAATATCAAGAGTGTCGGTGTGGTTGTCGTCCATGCTCTTTCTGCCCCCATCGCGACTGACATTACTTCCTAGCACAAATCAAATTGGTATTGAACGATTACGTGAACCCGTATCTAATGCCTGGGAGTGGTGGAACTGCGGACTCTCTCCGTCAACTGTTGCTCTCTCTGTCTCTCCCTCACTCTCAAAAGTCTGAAGAAGCTTCTGTCCACAGGAGGGGGGGGGGGGGGGGGGGGAGGGGACTCTTGACCGCCATTGTTAGAACCAAAAGAGAGTCATGGAGTTGTCGGTGAGGGCATCGACGAACCTCGAGTTGGTTCTATTGCGAGTTTTGCGTGTTGCAAATCTCCAGCCTCTGCTCCAGAAACGTGGAACCCGCAAAGAGGTTGGCGCCCCAGTCCTCCCACCCCGTGACAACCTTGTCGTTGGGCAACGGCTTGCAGCTGCCCGGTTGCACTCCGATCCGGAACTTGAAGTACTGGTGGCCGACGCCAAAGGTGACGCTCGTCAACGCCTGGACGTTCCCGTCGTCGTCTTTTGAGTTCTCGACTTTGCAGTGGCTTCCGGGCATGATGTTGCCCTCCAAGCCGCATCGGACGACGCCCGCCGGCTCGTCCCACGTGAGGTACAGCCAGTTGACGTCGCCCCAGTTGACGGTCCAGCAGCAGTTGCCGGCGGCCGCGGACGCGATGTAGGTTGAGGCGGCAACGACATGTGAGAGACGCATAGTGAACGAGGTGAAAGGCGACTATCGAAAAAGTCGACTCTTTTGGTGAGAGTTGCCGTTGGTTAGGGATGTAATGGTTGTGAGGATCCGACGCGGGACTGTGTCATGGGCGCCGCGCAACTCTTATCGATGGATACCGTCTCTCTCGACACGGCAAGACCTCACGAGTTGACTTGTCGACCTTTGGACGAACCGTTGCAGCGAAGGGGGACTCCAGGAAAATAGGGGACGTGTGGCATGGGATGGGATGGGATGGGCTGGATGGACGGATGGGAGGGAGGGGAGTCGGGGCCCATCCTGTTGCAGTGCAGAGATGCAGTCATCAGCGCGTCTTATTCAACATGCTGTTAAGAAAGCAATGCTTGAATCGTGCGAGCTTGGGGAAATACGACGCAGCGAGACTCAACCACTCACGGCCGCGCTCCCGTATCCACAGACACGCAACGCATTGTCTTGTCATATGGGCTAGGGGATCGACAATCTCATGTGCCTTGACTCGTGAAGGGATCATACCTGTAGCCGCGTCCTTCATCAAACCTTGTGCCTGGACGAGCGTCTCAGCCCTCGCAGGGCTTGCGGGGAACCCGATGTCAGCTCACGAGGGGGAGCGGAATGGTCCTGCAATGGGCTGCGATGGAGGGAGGGAGGGGGGGGGGGACCGCGGCCGATAGATGCCGGCCGGACTGAGTCCGCTTGTTGCGTGGTAATTATACCCTCACCCGCGGCCGCTTTTCCGTACCTTGCCTGGTGCACAGTCTCGTCGACTCTGCTGCTGCTGTTGTTACTTTTGTGTTGCCCCCGTCGTTGTGTCCATCACTTCACTCAACCTTGTGTGCGTGTGTGTGTGTGTGTGTGTATGTGCTGTGCCGGAGCACAACAACACCCGTCTCATCATGGTTCGCTTGAACCTTGTTTTCCTGTTTGCCTTGGCTGTCGGGGCATCGCCAATCATCATCAACGAGTCGGAAATCAAAAAGGTCCCCGTCGACAAATGCTCGTGGTGGTCCGAAGACGGGTGGGTACAAGCCGTCTCTTGCGTGAGATTGAGCCTCACTGACGCAAAGACTCGCCCAGTATCCAGCCAGAATGCTGGGAAACTCTGGAGATGAACAAGCATCTCAACGTAAGAGACCGACACTCGCAAGTTGCTTCACTCTGGGACTCGCCCATTGACTGCTTTCATAGGACTGGTGGGCCAAAAACGGAGAGCGATGCAATAACAACAAGAAGGGGTTTGCCCAGTGTTATCTGGACTCGGCTGTACGTCGACGTTTGCTCTGTTATTATCACCATCAACTTGTCCAAGGCTGATCTGGACACAGGGTCTCATCACATGGCAATGCGACTTTGTGGCCTTGAACGCATGCACGCCGCCTCCTAGCGGAAAGAGTGTCCAGTATGCCTCGTATCAAGAATTCTATGTGAGTTGGCATTCGCAATGTTCCTCATGATGGTTACTGACGGTGTTTAGGTGATTTGGAACATTTACAGTATGTCTTAAAGCCCAGGCTTTGCGACGTCAAAACTTGATCTGACTCTCTACAGCCATCAACCTCTTTTGGACAAACTTCCACAATGCCCTGCTGCAAGGCCAAGCTGGCGCTCTGTAAGTCGAACCCTCGTTGTCAGGATGCTGCCGTCTCTTACAAAAGAGCAGCGGCACCGTCGCCGAGGTTGTCAACGTGGTCTCGCCTCCCAAGACGAGAAACGCCAAAACGCCACAGTTTGCCCCCATTTACGGTTCCATCATCGGACAGTTCGCTGTAAGTCATGTCCCGCCAACCGGCCCTCTCGCCCAAAATCAGAACTCTGACGACGGCGGGGACGACCTAGGCTCTTGGTCCTCTGCTCGGCTGGTCCATCCCTCTCAGCATGGCGTTTGCCTCTCTGAACGGTGCTCTGGGTATCGGAGCCGGTGTGTGGAACATACTGTTCCCCGTCAAACAAGAAAACCAGGTCAAGTGGGAGGATCTCTCGGGTGCCCTGGCCACCGAGGTCAACGAGTTCCAAAAGAACATTGGCCTGGCCATGACCCAGATCCAGACCGATTTCAACTCGTTTTACGCCACGACCTCGCCCGGTGGCTTCAGCATGGTGAGACTCGTGTGTCCTGAAGCAACTCTCGTTTTGGCAACCGGGCTGACCTGTCAGAAAATGAATACGAATCTGCCGGAAAAGACCGACTTCATGTATCACGACCTGCTGAAGTGGGTGCTCAACCAGGCCCTGCAGCAAGCAGACTACTTTGTCGTCAAGAAGTGGGTGACCAGCTTTTTCCTTTTCGTACGAGTATTGTTTCTCGTTGCTCACCGACTCGCAGTCCCGGCGTCGATCCCCGCCTCATCCCCATCGACCCCTACGACTGTTCCACCCTCGACAGCACCTTGAAAACATGCGGCCCCATCTGGTATGACGGCAAGGACTCGTACGGTCTTGCGCGGGCAAACGGCAAGTCTTCAAACAAGAACGCAACAGCAACGAACCCCCCCGCAGCTAACTCGAGAGCAGACATTGGCATGGACCGCATGGAAGAGATCCTCACCATCGCCTTCCAGAAGAACTGGACGACGCCGCACGAGCTGTACATTGACTCCCAGAAATGCCAGGGCAGAAATCAGTCCGAGACCTTTACCGTCTCGGACTTGGAACTGAGCTGCGCGGTATGTTCACACAAAAACACCCTCCGTTACCTTGTTTGTAGCATCTTTTTGCTGACAATTTTTCTAGTCCAACATGCCCGTGTGCGAGTTCAACTTTGACTACAACCCGTTCCAGGCGCTCCAGGACCGCAACAACCCGCCCGAGTTCCTCAACTGCCCGAACCAGAGGGGCTACGGCATTCCCCCCTTTTACACCAAGAAGTCCGGTGTTCCGCTGACGTATCTCGGCCCCATGCTGGTAAGTGCCGAGAGAAACTGCCGTCAACAGTGATCCATACTGACGGCTGGCTCACAGGGGTCCGGTGTCATCTACAACGAGAAGGCTGGCTAGTTGCACGCGCTCTACGACATGTTTACGACGGTTACCAATGAGACAGGGAGAGACAGAGAGAGAGAGAGAGAGAGAGAGAGAGAGAGAGAGAGAGAGAGAGAGAGAGAGAGAGAGAGAGAGAGAGAGAGAGAGAGAGAGAGAGAGAGTAATGGGCGCCCCAAGTCTGCTTCCTGCAGGTGGGAAGACTGGGCTGGTGTGCGAGGCGACGTTGAGTCTCACGCGACAGACTCGGACAAGAGCTCTATATTTAGATAATGGCCATTCGATAATGATGCAGCAAGTCTTCGGCGACTCTCAAGACCCGAGCCGATGTGACGGCCCTTGACCGCCTCGTTTCTGCATACCAACTCATAACTATTTGCTTGGCCGCTGCTTCACGGACGCCTCGGTTGTGCTCTCTGCAACCAGTGCATTCGTTAGTATCCACCAGAGTGGCCCATATCCATACCCGATCAGGCCATACCAGGGTCCAGGGATCTTCGTTGCGTTGCGACCTCCCGAGGCGGGGGCGTGGTGATCCGACGCGTTCGGCTCTTGAGCGCTGGTGGCTAATTATATTCCCTTTCGAGGGACTTTTGCCATTCATGGCAGAGCTCACTTACTCGTGGTTCCGTTGACACCAACCCGAGAGCTTCGAGCTCCATGTAGTATTTACTCTGTTTGCCTTTTTTTTTGCTGACCAAATAACGAGCAGCTACTTGTTGACCGCCGTGTTGATCACCGTCTACTTGTACACGTATGGCCAATCAATTAGAGTCTTGTTGGCGCTGCCGGGTGGTTCGTCTTGGCGGTGCCTCTCCGCGCATCGTCATCTCGACCTGGAGCTGGGAAAGCTTGTGGAGTGTGGGGGAAGGTTTTGGGAGGAATCTGAATCAAAGGGTCCCCCATGAGACCCCGGACATGGCATTCTGTCCGAGTTTACCCATCTTTTGCCCATCTTTTGCCCTTGTTTGGAGCTCTTCTCCAAGATTCGGCGTCTTCTGCTCCCTGACTGGGACGCACATGCAAGTCGGTATGCTCCGTCCACATCACGGATGCCTTTTTGCGTCTTGCTGCAGGTCATGGTTGTCCTGGGGGCACCGGTAGCTTTGGTTAACTCGAGAGAGTTGCTAGAAATAAGATGGTTGGATTTCTCGGCCTGCTTGCTGTGACGATAGACTTGTGTGTGTGTTTCCTGCTTCAACCAGACTTGTCCTCTTCCAAGTGAAGAATAAAAATGTCCCTCTCGTCTTCCCTCACAGCGCCCAATGGCACGAAAATCGACCTCGCTACAGGGTTATTCATCAACAATGAGTTCGTCAAGGGCAGTTCTGCTGCCAAAATCACCGCCATCAACCCAAGGTGCGCTTCGGCAACCTAGAAACGCAATCTCCATTCCTCATCTCTTCCTTCTGACACTCTGACCCAGCGACGAGTCCGACATCGTGTCCGTGGATGCAGCCCGTCGGCGTTGTCGCGTCCGTCATCCCCTGGAACTACCCGCTCATGATGGCAGCCTGTGAGCCGTTTCCTCGCGAGCAAGAAATATCAGGTTTCTGGCTGACTTGACTGACTCCCTCCCGTACCTAGGGAAGCTTGGCCCGGCGCTGGCCTGCGGCAACACGGTTATTCTCAAACCAGCTGAACAGACTCCTCTGTCTGTTCTCTACTTTGCAAAGCTCGTCGTCGAAGCCGGTTTCCCCCCCGGGCGTCGTCAACATCGTCAACGGTTTCGGGAGGGAAGCCGGGCATCGCGTCGCAGCTCGCCTCGAGTCCGGCATGGTCTGGATCAACAGCTCCAACGACTCGGACATCCGCGTGCCCTTTGGCGGCGTCAAGCAGAGCGGCATCGGCCGCGAGCTGGGAGAGGCTGGACTGGCTGCTTACACGCAAACAAAGGCTGTGCATGTGAACATGGGAACGCTTCTTTGAGACACTGGGACACGGACGAAAACTATGAACAACGAATCCATCGTGGTAGTAGTGGTTTGATAAGCTTAGTAGGATGAAGACGAGTGACAGATTACAAGACTATTGCATCTGGGCCCAGCTCTGAAAACATGTCACTCCACGCAACCTCGTCTCGCTGCGACCTCCAGATGCCCGTCAGAACATGGCTTACCGAGTGAAAGGAAGCAAACCTCATTTCGTCCTGGATGACCTGAACCAGGCCCATGACGGCTCTCCGGTGCCGTGGCGAGTGTACGTGAGCGCCGGCTATCAGGAGCGGAAAGATGACGCAGTTGAGCACTTTCGAAGGCTTTCGTATCTCCAGGATGCATTCCAGACACGGCAGGACGTGTTGCTGGACCAAGCAGTGCGACACGGGCAGGCCGCAGACGGCTCTGTACATGTATATGAGGGCAGAGTGTTGAAAGGTCCGAATCAAGGTAAAGGCGGCGTTGGCCTCCTCGGACTCGTCCGTCTCGACGACGTCTCCCGTGTCTGTGATGCTCGCACACATCGGAGACAGCGCCATCTGGAACTCGCAAACGGCGGCCATGGACAGCCGTTCGGCTCCCCTGCTCAACGCGTCTCGGTACCACGCCAGCCTCGAGATGTGCTGGAACACGGACGCCAGCGACGACGTCCCCACGATGCCTTTGCCCCACCACACGGATCGTCTCTCTATGGTGTCCCAGATGTCCGGGGGGAACGCCGGCGGCCCGCCCTTGACCATGACGCTGGTGAGATCCGTCGACGCAAACTCGGACAGGAGCATGTGGACCGACTCGTGGCTGGTGTCGAGCACGCTCCGTATGCCGCCGAGACTGTGGACCAGGGCCCGGACGCCCCCGTGGTGGCTCGACGTCGACGCCGACGCCGAGGCCTGGGCGCACTCGAGGAAGCCGTCGTGGAAGTACAGCAGCAGCACCGCCAGCAGCAGCGTCATGAGCCCGCCCCGATCGACGGCGGGGCGGATCTGGGCGCCGCCCACCTCGCCCCTCACGGCGGCCAGGCACTCCAGCCGCCTCGCGCGGAGCACGCCGCGGCCGTTGCGGCCGTCCTGCAGCACGCGGTGGGCGTCGGCCATGACGCACGTCGCCAGCAGCACGACGCGGTGCTCCAGCGCCTGGGCGACGGGCGGCGCGCAGGGCTCCGGGGCCGTCGTGAGCAGCGGCCACAGCCGGCGGCGGAAGTAGTCGAGGGCGCGCCTCTCGTCGGCCGCGAGCGAGGCGGCCAGCTGCTCGTCGCGCGTGGCGAGGAGCTGGTAGATGGCCGGCGCCTTGGTCGTCGGCCTCGTGCTCCACCGCAGCCGCCGCGCGCCAAAGTCGCAGTCGGCCCCGACCTTGGCGCAGCGCTCGCAGCCCGGTTTCGTGAGGTCGCACTTGATGCGCCGCTTCTTGCACGGCCAGCACGACCCCTCGACGACCCTGACGCGGCTGGCGACCATTGCGTGAGGTGGGTGATGGTGATGACGGCGGGTGTAGGGCCTCAACGACGGGAACGAGGAGCTTGTTCTGGGGTGTTTGCAAGGGGTGGTGACTTGTACCGCGATGGTGGTCTTGGACGACGGAGATCCGGATCGTCAGCTGCTTCCAGTCTTCCTTCAAAGGCCGCGTCTTGGACCTCCGGCCCGATCACTCTCACTCCGGACGCGTGTCCCGGCAGACGGAAGATGGGGAGAGGAGGAGGGGGGGGGGATGTGCGGGGGGAAAAGGTCCAGAGAGCTTGTCTTCGTGTTGGAACAGGGATGTCTCGTCAGGATCTTCCGAACCCACAAGATTTGGTCCATCTTGTTTCCTCATCGGGTTTAGCTGAGCTGTGAGCAGGTTCTGACTTCTGACCTTCGTATGGGGCGAACTGCCGTGATGAAAGCTCCGAGGCTTGGTTCACGGTTGACCCTTGAATAAACCCCTCCCAGGCTGAACGGTTCGAGGCGGGCGAGGTCTGGGTTTAAAGGGTTGAGTATCCTTTGCTGAGCTCTACAAGGGCTTTGGATGAGAGACTCTTCTGGATCTACAGCCTCTTCTGGATCTACAGCCTCTTCTGAATCTACAGCCTCTTCTGGATCTACAGCCTCTTCTGGATCTACAGACTCTTCTGGATGAGACACTCCAAGAGAAACCATGAACGCCGTCGCCAACGTCACGCAGCTTCGAGCCGCGGTGCTGCCGGCCATCACAGCCGACGCTGCGCTGGCGATGCTCGCAGCATTGGTGTTGACATTGTTCGTTGGCGTCCAGCTGTTGGAACCGACCGACAAGACTCTCACTGACTCGTTGGAAATCACAAAAGTATCAACGTTCCGCGAGCTGGCCACCACCCAACGTCGGAACCGGCCCACTGACTTTCGTTCCAACAGCTCTACTGCTACCCCGTCAAAGGCCTCCGAGGCTGTGCGCTAAGTCAAGCACGGCTTGGGAAATACGGCTTCGTGGGGGATCGAAATGCCGACGACGGCGCGGTCGAACGGTACGAGACGATGCTCGTCGGGTACCACCTGCAACTCGCACTCTTCCAAGCTTTAGTCGATTGGAAAGGGCAACCAGAAAACCCCTCGGGTGGTGAGGTTATCGTGACATGGCAGGGGCGCGATACCGAGTTTGGAAGCGCCGTAAAGGGAGCTGGCCCGACCGGCCCGGACGAGATTAGATTTTCCTTGTTTCCGTCAACTAAAGACCGACCTACGATCAACGTCATCCTTCACTCTAGCCAGGCACAGGCCCTTGACATGGGAGACGACGTGTCTTTGTGGTTCTCGGAGCGCCTCGGTTTCGAGGCCCGACTCGTACACATCGGCCACGGTTCCAGACCTGTCCTGGGCTCGCTGGCGCCTCACAGCCAGGGCGGACTCCGGCGGGCCAACTTGCTGAGCCGCCTCCAATCTCTCATCCCGCTCGTCGCTCTCCCAGCGGAGCGTCTGGCATTCAGCGATCTCGCCCACTATCTCGTCGTCACCGAGGAATCCACCGCCCAAGTCTCGTCACGGCTCGACGGGGACTTGAGCATGGACGTGACAAAGTTCAGGCCGAACGTCGTCGTCAAGGGAGCGCGCGGGCCCTTTGTCGAGGACTTTTGGGGCCGGCTGACGTTCCAGGGCGGCATCGAGATGCCGTTGACCGCGAACTGCTACCGGTGCCAGAGCATCACCGTAGACTTTGCGACGGGCAAGGCCGCAGCGGACGACCGGGGGATGGTCTGGAAGAAGCTGAGCAAGGACCGGAGAGTCGACAAGGGCGCGAGGTACAGCCCTGTTTTCGGCCGCTACGGCTTCTGCTTTGGAACCGCCGTGGGCGGAACGCTTGCCGTCGGGCAGTCGGCCAGGGTGACGCGCGTAAACGGATCGAGGACGACTTTCGGTGAGTTGGGATCTACGCGTGTAGCCTTCTGTTCGCTGACTCTGGGTCTCGAGACTGGCCTCACCTGACCACTTTTGGTGTCAATCAAGCCAAGAAATGAGGATGGACACGGAACATCGAACACAATCGGCTCCAACCAGTGGGACATTTGCTTTATGCGTATTCCATCACGAAACAACATCAAGCGCTCTGTCACGGCGTACATTGCTGCTTTGGTGCCAATCGCCCCACAGACGGTGACATGCAACTTCGCAACACTTCCCCTTGTGCCCTATTGTGAGAGCCGAGCACCCCTTGTCATGAGGCAACACAGTCCTCCACACACTCAGTTCGCTACCTCAACCTCAAGAGCCCGCCTTCCGAGGCCTGTACGTTGTTGGTTTACCGCCCGAGAGCTGGCAACTACTAGCCCCTTGTTTTCTCGGCTCATGATCTGCCGGCCGTGTGGTGGTTCCAACTCGATGATGCGGCTCAAGTGGATCGTCTATAAAGAGGTGTAACGATTCGGATCAGATGCCGTGCTGTATGTAAGACGTCTGAGGCCTTTGGTCGGGGTGGTCGTTTCATCAACAATATCATTACGCTTCTCTGGAAACAATAATTGAGCTCCTTTCGCAGCCAAAGAGCCCCCGAGCCGAGGACGCTCGTCATCAGAGACTTACAAAAAGAAGAAAAAAGTGTTTCACTTGCAGAAGCTTGATCTGGCAAAGACAGATGCTCGTCAGCTCGAAATCGCAATGGGCGATGACGGTCCCTGCCCGGTCCGACGCTGCCTCTACACGGTCTCGCTCGCCAATCGCTACCGATGCTTTGCTTTGTGCCAGATCCCGAGACAGTTCATGCGCCTGCGTCGCTCAGGTCCATACGTAATGGAGGCTGGAGAGGCTAAGTCGTTGGCGAAAACACCGTTTGCTTCCCTGGGCGGACGCGGTTTGCACCAGCCAAACTGACCGAGATATGTAGATCCCAGCTGGTGGAATTTGCTGAGGACATATACATGTGGCCTTCTTTGTCTTGTCTTGCTTGGGGTTGAGAGATCAAGATTTGGCACTTCTTGATAGTTACCAGATATACCGTGAGATCCACGGAGCCAGCCGTGACGAAGAGTCCAGCTGGTCGGAACAAAGCAAATGGCATCTCCCGATGTTCGCGACGATGGAGATGGCCGCGGCGAAGGAGATGGCAATACATCCTCAAATTCCTGGGAGGAGACTCCAACACTTCCTCTCTTTTTAATATCTGTTGGGGCAGGGCATGGCATGGACGTCTTCAAATAGTGATGCTCGCCCGAGACATCTCACTCGAGGCAAAGAAGGCCTGTTGGGGGGTATGGGAGGACGGACAGCGGAAGATGTTTGGAGCCGACGTGGGTTACACTTTAACAAGTATCGCTGCAGACCACCAAAGCATCAATGGAACCCATCATGAGATATCGCACTCTTGCTGGTGTCCATCTCACCATCAACCATCCACAATGGGTAAGCATCCAGAGACCGTATCTGACACTAGGAACATCGTTACCACTATATTGGAGGGCTCGGAACTCGCTAGACGGCGGAGTATGAGGATGCGAGGGGAAGCAGACGATATCAGACAGTCAAACGAGCTCGTGGGCCAATGTAGGGTAACAAAAAATTGACAGCCCCACGCTGATGTGGAAGGACCGAAGTGATGACCGCTATGGGGTTGGCGACGACTAGGTTACGTCGACTTTGATCTGTTCTTGTCAAAACACCATCGTGGAATCGTCTCCGAACCGGGCAAACGCAGAGGACTGGGCAAACGCCTGTAGTCAGCAGATACTAACACAGGAAACATCCATACCATCAACGTAGCCACATCGAAAGGTCGTCCAAGATTAATCATATCCCTCGGCTCGGTCGTGTCGTAAGGGCACAGTTACACAAGGCCTAGTGCTCTTCTGCTGCCAGTCTCAAGATGTTGACACCAGGCCACACGGTACACCTCAGTGAAATAAAAGACATTAAGCGGTGTGAATCACAACCTCCATTTCTAAACCTAGAGAGAGGCCAGTAGCTTTTCCGTTCGTTGACCATCTGACACTCCCCACCAACGCCTTTCGCCACCTTGCTCTTACAAAGCCTCCCGCTCGCGAGTCCAACCGTACGACACCCTGCCCACTGATATCCTCGCAACCCCGGATACCGGTTGCCCAAGTCAATACAACTGGTATCGAATCAACTCCACACGTCGCGCAGTACAAGTACGCGGTAACCCAACTTTTGTGAGACACGGGGCAAACCAAAGGCCCTCAGCGAAAGGAAGGGGTATTGTACCGGCGAAACAAACGACACAGAGCGAGCAAGCAAATAGACGACCATCACGCGCGCGAAAAAAAAAGTCACAATACAAAAACGACGACGAGGAGCTGGCTAAAGGAGCTGGGAAATCTCTGTTGGAACGAAGCCCGCGCGAATAGACAAACAGAAGAAAGCCTTCAAGCCGAGAGACCCATCTGAGAAGATCACGCCCCCAAGACAAGCCCAGAAGTCCAGAGATAAGCCATGGCCGCAACGCATGTAATGGTCGTTCTCGTGACGTCTGACAATCGTGTCCGCTATCCGTATGCCTAAGATCAAAAGTCCAAAAGAAAAGGTGTCGTCGCCCAGGTATCCATTGCAGTGTAAAAGTTCCAAGGCGGCGGTTGTGATGAGCGCAAACGACGAGAGAAGTTCCCACATGTTGTAAAGCGTCAAGGGTGGGGAGGCGGGAGCCATTTCAGCCTCAAGTGCTTCCAAATTGAAGATCAAGAAAGTTGGTGACACCCACGCCATCCAGGTAGCCCTTCAAGCCGCTCTACTACATGGGGTATTAGAAAGGCTGGTCATGCGTGTAAGGCAATTGTTGACTTGCCTGGGGAGGGGCACCCGGGGGGCCCTGGGGACCAGGAGGGCCGCCGTGAGGGCCGGGAGCTCCGAAGTGAGCGGGAGCGTAGGCACCCGCGTTGGGGGCAGCGGCGAAGTAGTGAGGAGGGGGAGGGGCAGGACGGTAGGGGGTGCCGACGCCAGAGTTGTTCTGGCTGCGGCCCCAGCTCAGACGGACGCGAGAGTTGCCGATGGGGTAGCCCTGCATCTGGTTGATGGCCATCTCGGCCGCGTGGCGGTGGACGAACTGGACGAAGCCACAGCCTTTTCCGGGAGGAATCTTGACGTAAGTTATCTCGCCAAAGCCCTGGAAGAAGCTGCGCAGCTCGTCCTCAGTAACGTAGCCAGACAGGCCACCGACGAAGACGGTGGTGTTGTTGGGGTCGGTAAACTGGTTCATCTGCTGGCCGGGAGGGTTGTAAGGGGCTCCATAGCCGCCACCGTACTGGGCAGGAGAAGGGACTCCGTAGAAGGCACCCTGGTGAGGGGGCATGCCGGGAGCCATCATCTGGTTGCCATGATGCTGGTAGGGGCCGCCGTGGTTGCGGTTCTTGGGAGTGGCAGTGGAAATGCGCATGGGGCGGTTACCGCAGTAGACTCCCTGCATCTCGACAAGAGCGCGCTGCTGGTCCTGCTCGTCGGTGAAGCGCACGAATCCGTATCCGCGCGACTGTCCCGACATGGCATCCGTCATGATCTTAGCAGACTTGCACGAGGGGAAGCGCGCCTGGAAGAGGGAGACGAGAACGTATTCGTTGACCTCGGGGCCAAGGTCGCCAACGAAGATGGAGAACTCGGGGCCACGGTCGTCGCGACGGTCGTTGATACCACCGCCAGAAGCCCAGTTGAGCTTGAAGACGCGGGTGGAGTTGGGAACGGCAGTGCCGTTGAGCTGAAGAGCCTTGCTAGCGGCGTCGGACGAGGAGAATTCGACGAAGCAGTATCCGGCGTTACTGGGAGGCCAACGTTAGTGATGAAGCAATAGGGTAGCTGTGAGGTGCGTGCCTACCCAGAAGTCTTGTCGCGAATGACCTTGACGTTGACGGGCTCGCCAGTGGCGGTAAGGAACACACCCTTAATGAAGTTCTCGTCCATCCAGGGCTCAAGCTCGCCCATCCACAGGGTGTTCTTAGTCGCGTCCTGCGGGATGGCAGCCTGGCCACCGGGAATCTCGCCGGAGCCATTGTTGGTGGGGAAGGGCATGCCGCCAGAAACTGGGGTACCGAATCCATCGCCATTGGCGTTGGGAGGGGGGGCACCGTTGCCCTGGCCGGGTTGGTAAGCGCCGATGCCGTCCATGTTGGATTGGAGTAGTCCGAAACTGGAGGCAAGTTAGCAAGTTGATTGAGACGAGAAGTTGACGTAGTCGCGTCGCAGGCTGACAGTGGACGATTGGGCCAAGGCGGAGGTTGTAAATCGGAAAGAAGGTATAATGGGTAGGCGGAAGGAAGGAGGCCCGGAGGGGTTGTGCTGGGCTTACCGTTTGCAAAAGTCAACGTAGTGATGTAGTTATCGCAGGAAGCCGAGCAAAGTAACTGCTGTCTTCCAAAAAGAGGTATTGGGCAGGAGAATCGAAGAGAACGACCTGTATCCAGACGCAAAACCGAGACTCCGAAAGGCACTTTGGGAAAAAGTCGATTCTCTCAGACGCCAACACGCCCCGTCGAAAAACGAAAGTTGAAGGTGTCTCGGGAGTTCGTGCACACAAAGATTCTGCCGCCGATAACAACAAGCGATGCTCCGAATTCGATTTTTCGACTTCCTAGACTTGCGCCGAGGACGGGAAATCAACAGATGCCGTGGCTAGACGTAACCTTGAAGAAGATCGAGAGAAATGGGCCGAGGAAAGAATCCGAAAGGAACCTGAGACAGGTTAGCACGTCGTACAGATGTCGTTGCAGACACCCGTCGCTTGTTTCGCAGTCGCGTCGCTTCGCTACGCAGTCGCTGGTTCGTCGCTCCGAGTCGAAATACCGCCGACAGCTGTGATGATCGTTTCGCACAACACGCGTATTTCGCAGCCTCGTTATCCACATGAGACCCGCAATTTTCCTCTCCACCATGACGGATATGTTGACGAGGCAGCCGTGGGCCTGCTTCCCTTGTTTAGGATATTTCCACCTGGCATGCAGACCCAGCACTGCCGCGATTTCTTCCAGCCGCACATTGACTGACCCCGCCGCGATTGTGTGGGTTCGAAAGAACGGCTTTGCGTTGACGAGAGGCGCCATAGAGCGGGCGACAATGGAAGTTGTGTACGTTTGGGCAGTCGCAACCGTCGGTGCGATGCCTGGGAGAGACCGCAGCGAGGAGCAGCGAGGAGCAGCGAGGAGCAGCGAGGAGCATCGAAGAAGGCCGCGGCAGGCGTGCAGAACACTGAATGACAGCGGCCAACGTCGACGACATCAGCTTCCGGCCTGTGCCGCTTTCGACGTGGCGAGTTGGGAGCATCGTTGGCCAAAGCAACGTCGTGAGCTGAAGGCCGGATAGCTGGGCATTGGCTGGAGATCGACCACGACCACGCCTAGGATGATCCACGATGTGCGGAGGGGTCGGAATGTGCGCGCAAAGCCGCGTTCCCCGTACGCCACCATCTCATCCAGCGCACTGCTTCGTTTGGAAATTCCCAGCTTGCAGCGTGGAAGACCTCAGCCAGAGAGAGGACGAAGCTTGCCGAAGAAGCCGACGGCCGGGGAACAGCGACGTCAAGCTGGGAATCCTCAAAAGTACGACATGCGATTGCGACTGCGAAACTGCGACCGGGGTGCATCGGGGTCGATTGAGATTGGGGACATGTAGGAGATTCGAAGACTTACTTTTGGGCGCCAACACAAAAAGACTCTTCTTTTGCCGGATAACCAGGAGGAAAATAACGTCGTGCGACTCGTAAGGAGGGGGAGGGGGGAAAGATGGTAAAAGAGCAATTCCAGAGGAAGTTTTTTCTGCTCCGAAGATTTTTTGAGGAGGGTGGATTCCAGCGCTGACAAGGAACCTGCGAGCAAAGAATTTTCTAGCTGGCAAGGTGGGAGGGGAGCTGGCTACAAGGTACGTGTAGCTTTAGTGTGTGTACAGAGTACGGAGTACTGCAGCAAGTAGTTGTGAGATGGTACCGGGATCGGGACCGTGGGCCGTAAAGGTGACTGCGAGCGCGGGTAGTGAACAGTGGATCGGTCTTCGTTTAATCCCTTTTGGTCGGCTCTCAGTTGGGTGGTGACGTGAGAGGTTGGAGGGGTGTAAAATCAGTGGTCTGTCAGAAACACACGACTTTTGTCCGGCAAAGTACGGATAGCAGCAACCAAATGGCAATCGCTGGAAAGGATGCTTCAGCAGAGACCGCAAGCAACGCAAGGCAGCAACTGAGTGAGAGCGTGAGTGAGAGATGTGCGATGAGATGGATAGAGAGAGAGGGAGGGAGCAGAGCAGAGCAGAGCAGGGACGCAGCAAGAAGCAGACGCACAGCACAGCAGAGCAGAGAGCAAGAGGAACACAGTTGAGAAATGGCAAGAGAAGGCGAGTAAAGGTCTACGAAGAAAAGGGAGGGGGATAAGAGCAATAAGACACTGGTTCGGATGGGGTGCAGGGTGGAAAGACGGGTGAAAAAAGGGTGAGGTGAAAGGTGGGAAATGGCAGACGAGGTCGAAGTCGAGTACTCAAGGTCGTGGCTAGGGAGACACGCGAAGCACGGGGTTTCTGGCGATGAGTTCAGTACCCCCAGGCCACAGTTTCTGAGGTAAGAGGATGTGTTGGTGGTGATGATGGTTAGGGGCGGGGTACATACTTAGGCATGTATGTCACAATGTAAGGACAACGATGTACCCGGAAGGCGATAATGGAAGGAAAGGCGCAACCATGGCCTGAACCTTCACTCGTCGGGCTTAGGTTGTATGAGTGCCTTCCTAGGAATGTAGGTAAGGTGCCTAAAGTACCTAGATACCTTGGTGTAAGTACTGTCGTAGGGGGTGCGAATGCCAAAGCTGCTGGTTTCCTGGCGTGTGTATCCTAACTCCACTCGTAGCGTAATCGTATGCGTGTGTTTCTTGCTAGGCGTGTGGAGGGAAGGAACAAGCAGACAGGCATGTACCTTCCTTACCCGCCATGTATCCGCACAGAACTGCGTAGTGTCTGGGCTGGTGGTGTCTGCCCTGTGTTGGGCTGCACAGGCTGAACTTTGCCTCCAGCTCACGACGTATTCCCAAACCACCTTCCTATATACCTGACTGCTGACCTAGTAGTAGTAGACCTCAGCGAAGGGACAGCCCGAAAAGTGGCAAGTGGCAAGCACCTGGACACATTTCGTATTCTGCCATTTGATTGTGATAATATTGTTGCTCATTCCGCGTGCTGGTGTGCTTGTAGGCAAGTGACTGTGCCGAGTATCCAAGGTATGCTTTTCTCACCTGCCCATCACTCGCCTCGCCCATCCGGAGCGAGCTGCTTCTAAGTGGAGACGATCAAGCATGTCTTACGTACTTTAAGCTGCTCGATTTAAGCCGCACCTTACCATTTGATTATTAGCGCCCAGCAGCACGCCAGGAAAGGATGTGAGAAGGATATTCACGGGGGAGAAGAAAGGAAAAGGTAGAGCATTTGAGATGCACGGACTTGATGGACCTGTTGCCGGACGACGCACCTTGTTGGAATGGGCTTCGTTTCGCTGTCTGTGCAGCCATGGCTCGCCCAGACTCACCTCAGCGCGCACGTACGCCAGGTGCTAAATGCTGGACGCAGGGTACGGTGTTGGGCGTCGAGTAACTGCATGTATCCGTACGTGATCTCTTCACAGCTACATACCTACAGGTACTCAAGAAAATCTTTCATTTGGTGAAGCAACATATCCAAGGAGAATGTTGAGAAAGACGCGTTGTAAAGCGCTTCGATGCGACGACTCAAGTTCCCTTTCCACAAGCTCTTGCAATTGACGGGAGAAACTCCGGGCAGACGCAGCAGCCAGATGGAAGGAGCGAATAGCGACGCGGTAGTTGCGAAAGACCTGGAAGCAAGGCGGCCTCAGGTTTACAAGTAGTCTCGCTCGTCATGGAGTTGCCCTGACGGGCAATCCGGCTCCACACCATGTCCCTCGCGTCGGTGCCGTGGTCAGTTGAAGTTGCAGTCCGGAAAACCTTGTTCCTGCTGTTCCTTGCCTCGTCTGGCTTTGAGCTCCAGTTCAGCTCCTCCTTCTCGGTAATGCCTACCCGCACTGAGGCCTGGCTACCTTACCTTACTGTGTACCTTGCGTTAGGTACACAGACACAAGAAGGTATGCCCCGCCACCACATTGGATAGTACTTGGGGTTAACGTTTACCTTTGATTAGCAGGTAGCCATGTGTCCAGAGCGCAACCCTCGGATCTTTCTCATGATGGTGATCCTTACGGAGTACTTTGGTAGCAGGTAAATGCGAAAATGTTCGACGAAACCCCCCAAAATTGCAGTCGCGGTTTTTTATGTGCCGAGCCTCACCCGCCAGACGGCAATTTTACACCAAGCAATCGAACGGTACCTTTGTTAGCTTGCGTGTAGGGCTACTCAATCGTCCGGACAGAGCAGATCATACGGGGGCGGGAGAGACGAGCTAATCCCCATCCTGCCCTCGCTCTACGTCGACGTCTTCCCCTACCCGCCTGAGCTTGGGGTGTGCAACCAGCGGCAAATCGGTACGTATCGATCTGAACGCCGAATGGCGTCACGACAACTGCGAGGGAAGGAAGGAGGGGGAAGAGGGCTCAGAACTGATCTGAAAGTGGAAGGGGTGACCCATAAGGTATACAGCCTCCTTTTCGGCCAATTGTCTGGATTCCAGCCACGGTGACTTCCTCCTGCGCTTTTCATATCGAACTGGGAATTAATTCCAAAAGTAAAACACCACAGGGCAGGCAGGTATTGCCACCACGACACGATGGATGCATTGCTCGTGATAACGGTAGCTTTGGTTTGTGTGGTTGATCCATCCGCTTCCACCTTGGTGCCTTTCCCTGGTACGACGACCAACTTTGGTTGTGTGCCTTCGCCTCCCCTGGATTATACCTTTACTTCGTCCTTCTATGTTCCATCGTGGTTCAGCCCAACCCCGACCAGTAGCCACAGCTCCCAACCCCAACGAGATCTACTATGTAACTCAAGAGGTAGGCAAGGCACCTGCACGTCCCCTGTCACTGCCATCTCCTCCACATTACTTACACACAGTACCTAGTTATGTGCTTTCTTTTGCAGCGCCCAACAAGCAAGTGCCTCGACATGACTACCTACCACAAGTTCAATTCGCTCTTCACGAGGCCTACATACATACATGGACATGGACATGGACATGGACATGGACATGGACATGGAGGACCTGCCTGTCCACCTGTTCGACTGTCGGCCCGAGTTGCATCGCTCAGGTCTGCTAAGAACACACTTGTCCTGCCATCATTCCAGATGCTGCCCGTCGATCGGCTTCTTCCCGCCCGCGTGTCTCTTCCTAATTTACCATCGGCCGAAACTGGGTGACGACAAAAGCCAGATATGCACCACGACCGACACACATTCCAGGCAGGTCATTCACAGCAGTCCAGCTTCAATACGAGACATTGGTCGCTGTCGTTTCTTTTCCCGCCACCGCCCGTCTCCCTCCATGCGAACCCCTCGTGGGCTTCACCGCAGTTGCGTACGGATACTCCGTGGACGCAGATATGGACACAAACCGGTCTGCTTCGGCCGATAACCTCGTTCCCCTCAAAAACTTACGACAAGGTCCGGAAAGGTACATAGTCTGCCAATACGCCGAGCACTTCCACCCGGAGCCACCATGAACAGCGCAATGGTCAGCAAGCGGCAAGTGGATGTCTGCGGTCCCGTGTGACATGTCGTGCTATTAACCTTTTTGCTGCTGCAGCTACAAGTACACACTCGAGCCGTGCTTCGACGATTGTGCACACCATGTCTCGAAACGCCTCGAGAGCGTCACCCAACTATGCCAGGTCATAGCCACCGCGGTTATGTTACTGACATATCCCCACGGCATTCACTTCGCTTCACGTCATCAGCGTTGACGACTCCTGGTCTGGACGCCTTGCTTGTCCATCCGCCCACTGTTACTGCAGATACGCTCGTCGAATCCATCAGCCAATGACGCCCTCGGAACCGCTCGAAAACACTGCCGAACACTTCGACCAGCCAACCTTGCCACAGTCGACACGTCTAACTTTTCCTTCCGCCCTTCAGAAAGCCATGGCTTCCTTACCAACAAGTTGTCTTTGACGGTACAACGAGCGACGACCATGTCAACCCTGCCCCTCCCTTCTGGTTGCCCACCAGTACTACAAGTAGTATTCTGTCAACTTGGTTTGGGGGGCCCCCTGCTTTGGGAATGACGTTGCGAGCGCTATCGGCACCGCACCATGCCACCTACGCAGTAAGCTGTGATGCAAGTCGCAATGGTCACGTCCAGCTCATACTGGACGTCATCCGAGGGAGCGCGCTGCAATTGCAATCGTTGAACGGTTGTTAGGCACGTCTTTGGACGCAGGAATCACACGTCTGACCACCCAACCACTGCACGTGGCGCGTCCTGGTCGCCTTGACGTCTACTGTGCAGTAATGTAGGCTTTATCCCATGCGCCCCTCCCTGCGTGCGTAGGCAACGATCCTCACTTCCAGCAGAGCTTCAGACTCGGGGCGAGAGGACCAGATCGAATCGAGAGATAGCATTGTCATCCACAGCTCCGTAGGGCAGCCCATTCCGCAGGCTTGTGGAAAGTCTCGTCAGCCCGGAATTGCCGGCCCATCACGACAATATTTCCCATTCGCAGCCACTTTGGTATAGCCATTCTTCTCCTCGGATGGTCCTCGAGTACGGTATGGTATACCCATCAAATCAGCCCATCGCGGACACTCATTGCTTCAGACCATCGGCCAGTGCGTACTGTGCACACACCGACGGTGCCAGCTCACGCTATCTGGTTCCTCAAAAGTTGGCTATGATCGTCTACACAGTATTTGTTTGAAGCGGGCAAGGTCTCCCTTGTCTCAATCGCTATCTCAGACGACCAACCACTGATAGCCCGTTGCCATTTCTGGTCTCTCAAATTAGAGCCTATCTGCCTGCTGCCCCCATGCTCCGAGAGCCTCTGTATCACCGTTTTGACTTCCAGTCACGCACATGCATGCGTGCTTTAGCCACGCTGTCGTCCGAAGCCATTTTCTCTACGGAGCACGTTGCTGTTGTTCAGTTCTCCAAAGGCCACCCAAAACCTGGGAGATACTGTGTGACATCTGACCAACAGGCCCAGATCCGACTATAGGTTTCGAAATGCCGTACGTAGTCTGGAGAAAGGGTCGCGTTGGATCGACGGCACCCCTGCCAGCTACGCCACCTAGCTGTTGGGAACTGCTATTGGCGACGGACGCGGTCCTCGCAATTTGTTGACAGCCTGATGGTGCTAGATTACACGTGTCTTTGCAAGACCTCCAGCTCGTGTGCCTCAGCGCGTAACAGTACGGATACAAACCTTGCCAATATTGGCCTTACCTACGGAGTGTGGTCCTGACAACTGGGGCGTTGGCTTAGCAGCGACAAAGTCTGCCCTTGACTCGCGTTTCCGGTTCTCGGACGGAACCCGACGCACTACTACGTGCATCTTTTATCCGCTCATCGGCGTGCACACCATTGGCTCTCTTTTAAGCCGGCCTCGGCTCCGGTAGACTTGGTTTTATCAACTGGGCAGTTTACCTTCGGACGGCCGCTGGCATTATCGAACCGCTTGTGTATAGGCGGTTGGCTCTGCTGGCCTCGACCGGGAGTCGGTAGGAGGTTGTTTATGACAAGCTGCTCAGTCAAATCAAGGTATCCTTTAGTCTGCAGCGACTCAGGATTGTCGATCCACCACAAGCTTGTGTCTTGAAGCTTTCACGTCGGAACCAATCCGGTGTCCTGGCTTTCTTCCGACCCTATCCATGCCTCCGATGTGCCCGTCGCGCCAAGCTGGAGGTCTGAACGTCAGTTACTCAGGCGTCCACTCGCACAGGCGGAACCATCTCGAAGACGGTTAGCCCAGGTTCCGCTTCAGGCTGGGCTGCTGATGAACTCTAACAAGTGAGTTTGGCGTAGCCGCCACCGCGACGGACTGGGACTGGCGTCTTTACGCGATGAGTGCCTACTGATATCATGGTCTTGTCGCACATGGAAAGTTTGTCATGTGAAGAGTGCGGGGTGGCCAATGACTCCTAACAGAAAGCTCACAGTGACTGATGAGGAGCATGCTTCAACGGTTCATTCGTCGTAAGTCTTTGGGCGGTGAGGGATCATCTCTGCGCACGAGTTGATGGTCTCGGCCGACAACTGACGACGGCCACCCTTACTGAGGCTGCGCTGCTTCTCTGAGTACTTTCATTCGACGGGAACTTTTACCGGTTAGCATATCCGTCTCCGGCCGGTATCACCAGCGTCCCTGCCTGGCAATCTTGTGATGTAGCAACGGTGCTTCGCTGGTGGTTCCGGATGCTACCGTAGCATTTGCAACGCTGCTGGCCGTCAAGCTGCTGCACTGTGCCTGCATCTTCACACGAATATGGCCTGCCGATACAAAGTTAATCGGACCATCAGTTGGGTTGGCTTTTGCCTGGTGGGAGACCCGCTTGACGTCGTTCATTCAGAACTCGATCCGAGAACACGGGAGAATAAAACTCGATTTCTCCAAGTACATGGGAGAGTTTAATACCGAAGCGGTTCGGTGCCCGAGCTGGAAAACCCTTCCCAGCACTTTTGAGTTGAAGCGGTCTTGACACCGAAGCTTACGAGTCCTCGATACGTCCGTGGCGAAGCGGTCAGATGGTGAGGTCAACGAGTCGAACGTTTTCCGTCCATGTACTTTGGCACCTGTTTAAATCTCAGGATTGCGGGGACCGGCCGCTGTCAATCGTTTCCGCTTCGATATCAGCTTTCAGACAAACGCGATGAGATGAGAACAAGTTTTCCATCGCATGTATGTTGCAGTCTCAAGGTTGTTGACGGCGGGATGGATGGGTGGGCTTTCCTGGAAGAGGCGCGTTTCGTCTGAAGAGGTCGTGCGGAGTGTCGTGATGGATATGAGGTTTAAAAGCTGGTATCGGGCTGGCGTGTGATCGGGTAGTGCTACGGCTTGGGCATTGGTGATATGTCATGGACCTCGACCGAATGTGCGCAGCCATCTCTGCTCGTACGTCGTCGCTAATCATTGGATTCCGTGGCCAGCAATGTACGTCGTGGAGTTTACCTATTCAGAAATATAGAGCATGCCGTGATGTCTGCTGCTTTGTCAACGGCAGACGGAAGCTGTCTCTGCCAAACTCGACAACAGTGAAGTAAGGATATGAGGTAGTTGATCAGGTTTCGAGCACAAGGCTGATGTTGGTCAACGTTCCAGACAACCCTTCGTAGTGTTACGTTTGGTCTGTCAAGTTGCCTGAGCCTTTTCAACAAGACCAACTGCTATTAGCCTCGCATCGTATGAACGTCGGCAAATTTATTTATGCAGCACACCACCTACCATCATTGTAGCCTAGACGACATCGTCTGGAACGCGCAGATTGATTTCAGCGCGAGAACTCGGGCCCATCGCTGTTTGATAGCCACTATTCGCAACATGGACCACGGAAAACGCTTCGCCGATATGACAATATCTCTTACTCGTCTTCTTACACTGTCCAACATCAACCTACATCAGGGCTTCACACTGAAGCTCAAGAGACCTAAACCAACCACGAGCTTTCTCAGAACCGCGTTGGTCTGGTGTGACAGCACCCGGTCACATAATCGCCCCGGTGCCCTACGCGTAAATCCATCGCCAAGAACACGTCTACCAATCCCCGGCCCGTACCTTGCAGCGATCTCGACGGTGGCGCAGCCAAGCCTCCCTGGCGGGAATGCGTCGTAGCTGTTGGTTCGAGCCGTTTTGGCTCCATTAGGAAGGTGGCATGGCGATGAGCGAAACGACTGATTGGAGGTGTGATGGGTCATGTCACCTGGGGATCTCCAACGAGAGGCAGACTTTCGATTGCGTGAGAGAATGCAGTTGTTGTTTGCTGGGAAAAGTTGATGCTTTGCTGCCGCGCGAGATGCCCATGAGATTGGCGACAGGGATATTGACCTTGTGATGCTGTCTAGGGTATCATGAAAGGCGGATATGAAGATTCCGTAATTGTGTCTCGTTGGGGAATCTGCGCTCAAGAAAAGGTCAGAATTTTCACATCACACTCCGTTTTTGTAGTTATGAAGACTCTTGATAGACTACATTGCTCTCAGTTCCATGCAGATTGACGTAGAAGCCAAGAGTTCAAGCCCTGATGAAGCTGACCAGCGATCTTCATTCCCGTAATCAATGTGGGCGTTTGAGGCTCTTCTGACAGTCTCAGGCATGCTACCATGAGGCTTTCTGTTGATGATTACTTCACTCCGAGTATGGTCAGGTGTCTGAGATGGTCGAAGTCAACAGCTCGAGTCGGTTTCGGGCGAAGCAATTGAGTGACTAGGATCAACAAGTTGAGTTGGAAGATACAACTCATAGTCGGAGTATGTTACTGTCTCCACAAGATATCTAAAAGGTTGCCAGAGATATCATGGCTCCATCGCCACCCAGAACGACAGCATGTTGAAGCCAGATGCCACGTTCACCTACTCATCTCCTTTCGACACACTGATTTGATCGCGAGCGTCTCTGAAATCTATTGAATCATGTCCAAGTCTATGAGTATTTATGGTTTATACAGCTGTTACAGAAAGATACAACCTTCACCATCCCGTCGGTCCACCTCTATTAGAGTCCATTCACAACCGATTTACACCATCCTTCATTCTCGTCCCACCTACAATCAAACCTGCCCAACACTCGGCCACTCAAAAAAGAGCATAGGTCTTCAGAGCAGGCTCCGCGATGAGCTTGGGGAGATACGCCAGCAGACGAATGGCAGCGGGCACAATGGCGCCGGCGGTGGCGATGCCATCCTCGAGGGACAAGCCCGGGGCGATGGCGTCCCTGCAGACCTGGTCGAGGTTGATCCGGCCCAGCCGGGCGCCGCCCCGGTTCTGGAGCCCGTCCTTGATGAGCGCGGCCGTGAGCGGGTTGAAGAGCATCGTGGCGTGGCCGTAGAGGCCGCCGGCGGGACGCCCGGCGCAGACGGACTGCACCTCGACGTTGTTGACGCCGACGCGGCGTGCGTCGCCGAGGTACGCGGACGCGAGGGTGCCCTGCTGGGGTTCGACGACCTCGTCGAGCAGGGCGGAGTAGAAGGTCGTCGTGGGGACGTAGGCGTCCGCGCCGCCCCTTGCGCGCAGGGTTTTGACAAAGAGCGAGGTGTACTGCTGCTGGATGACGGAGGGGTCGCAGGGGGCGTTGAGGGCGCCGGAACCGGGGGACAGGCAGAGGGCGTTGGCGAGGACGGTGCCGTGGAAGTCGGGCGAGACGGGGAAGAAGTTGGACACGACGGCGCGGGTGGAGGGCCAGAAGGTCATGGCCCACTGCGTGTCGAGGCCGCCCTGGGACCAGCTGACGATGCTGGCGTTGCGGCCGGCGACGGCCGAGATGTAGTTGATGGCGTAGGCGACGTACTCGGAGTTGACCTGGGCGTCGCCGAGGAGGGCGCCGGGGATGTTGAGGAGCACGGGGTCGGCGTAGGGGACGCCGGTGAGGAGCTTGAGGAGGTTGGCCGAGTAGGTCTCGCCGGCGTAGACGCCCGTGCCGGGGATGAAGAGCACGGGGGGCTTCTGGCCGTAGGTGAAGGTCTTGGGGATGTAGATTGCCTGGCGGAGCTGCTGCTCGGTGAGGGTGTAGGGGGCGTCGGCGGCGCCCTTTTTGGGGTAGACGGGCGTGGCCGGGTTGAGGGGGTTGTTGTTGGTCGTGGAGTCGATGGAGTGGATGGGGGCGATGAGTTTGTTGGCGATGTTGCCCAGGTCGAGGATCCCGATGAGACTCTTGGTGCCGAGAAGACCCTTGAAGCCGCTCAGGACGTCGGGGGAGAGGATGTTGAGGCCGATTTGCTTCTGGATGTTACCGTAAAAGTCGTTGGATCCGCCTTGCTTGGTGTTCCAGATGGACCCGAGCTTAGACTGAAGGTCGTCGACGGAGACGATTCCGGCACCGGCCTTGGACTTGGTTCCGAGGACGCCGGAGAGGACTTGATTGTAGCTCGTAGGGAGAGACAGGAGCTGGGGTACGCCGTTGAGCGAGTCGAGAAGGCCAGCCGGAGCAGCAGTGGCCGAGTTGAGAATGAGTGCAGTAAGCGCTGCTTGCTGGATAGCAGAACGCATATTGACGAATGACGAAGATGGATTATGTGAAAAAAGGTAAGATCCGAAACAAAAGAATGTGTGGTTGAGGGGTTGCTGAAATGAGAGAATGAGACGTTGTGATAAATGAAGCTGTTGAAGTGAGTTGAGTGATGTGGGCCGTTATCAGCGGCTCGCGAAGCCGTTTATATCGTCAAACACTAGATGAAGAATCCAGAGGCGATGGCTCAGTCCCAGTAGCTGCCGTGCGCCACTAGGCGTCCGCAAGATCGACGTCCATGATCCTCGAGCCCCTTTGCCTTGGTCTTTCGCAGCTCTCTAGGCCCAGAAGGCGGAGGCTAAGCGTCAGAAACGGCCTACCCGCAACAGACTGACGACCACGAAGCTAGTCTATCCCGTGTCTTAATTCAGCGTTGGACGCGAGAAGAACGTCTGTTTGCCGGGAGTCTAACGCCTACCTTGCTGTCCGCAGACTTGCCCTAGTCTCGTTCGTGCTACCAGTTCAGGAAACGCGGATATCTAGTGTGTGAACCAAGCACTTCCCGCGTTGCTCGTTGTAGGCGCCGCGGCGATCGGACGTGGTCTCTTGAAATGTTCCCAAATCCATCTCAGAGGGGAGAAGTTTGACGACCTGCAAGACCTTTGTTGGTCTCTGCAGAAGTTCCATGTCTTCCCTGGCTAGAGGTAAGCTTCGTTGAAGCGCCACAGCCGAGCGCCACAGGAAATCATGGATGACGTTGAATCGTTTGCTGTCTTTATTAAGACAAAGAGTTCTCGACTCGTGCAAAGCTCTCCTACGTTCTACTGTCGTTTACTTCACTTAGATCGAGTCCTCACTTTGCGGACAGGTTCAGTTTCAACTCCAAGTGACACTCTTTTCAGTTTCACGATGTGTCCACAGCCTTACCACGTCGTCCTATGCCGTCCTGGCAACTAGACCAAGCTATTCGTGAGTTCACCAACACGAAGAGGGCGCCACACGGGCTCTTTAGCCCATGGCTCGGACGACGAGGACGTTCTCTCTCAAGCACTCCGCGCACAGAGTCTGGCCGAAGAAAGCCGCTGACAAGCGGCAGGGTCGGCGTCTGCCATCTGCACGTATTCTCAAAAGCTGCTCAAACGGGTGATGCTTGCAGCTTGCTATCAATGCTTCGGACCGATAGCAGGTGAACGCATCGTCCGCTCGACTCCGGAATGGCCCAGAGGTTGCCATCTGACAATGCTATTGTTGACCTGACATTGGAGGCAGTAGGTGCGTGCTAGATAGGTTGCAGACAATGCGTTTTCCAGCACGACAGCAGCTGCGCATGGGACTTATCACCGTTTAAGGAGGTTGAGGAGGTTGTCGGCGAGCGGGAATGTCAGAGAGCCCGAACGAAGCCCTCGTGAGAGTCTCTACCGGGCCGAATGGACGACCACAAATGGCACCAAAGCTCTGGGATCTTGCCGGCGAGCGAGTCTACACAGTACTTTGTCGGTATTGGCTAGTTGGAAATATGCAGTGAGTTGATGCATCGTGATTCGTAACATTACATTCATTGGCAGATGGTGTACTGGAACATATGCCATGGACATGTGCGTGACACATAATTTCGTCCGTATTCACCCGTATGAGTATCTGACATAGATTCAACCGCATTCATATACTATGTACAGCATTGAGACTAGGTTAGAATACGGTCTGGGCAACTATCCAGCCTCACTCATTCAAACCCGTCCGATACCCGCTCCGAGCTTGACGATAGGTGCCAGCAAAGGAAGAGGCGTCAGCTTGAACTTGTACGGAGCCTTGTAAAAGTCGCCCTTCTGGGTGATGTTGACACCAGCCCTGCCCCAATCGTTGGCTGTCAAGGTATCGTCAGCAGCTGCTTTACACCACTTTCACAGAGCCCACTCACGAGCGCCGAGGTTCGCAAACCCGTCCAGCTCCTCGTCGCCGCAGACGCAGGTGTTGGGCGAGTCGTCGGGGATCACCAGGCCGTAGGTGCTGAGCGCCTCGCGGGTGTTGCCGCGGAAGACGTTGCCCTCCACCAGCACCTGGTTATCCGAGCGCGAGTGGATGGCCTGGTACAGAAAGTCCTCGTAGAGGTTGTTGTAGATGTGCTGGCGCCCGAAGCGGCCGGCCGGACCGCGCGTGCCCATGTTCCTCCAGTAGTTGTGGTGGTACGACACGTGCAGGTGCCCCGAGTCGAGCTCGCGGAAGCCGGCGTCGTTGCCGACGAGGGACGACTTCCAGTGGTCGTGGAAGTAGTTCCACGAGGCGGTGACCCAGTCCGAGGCGCGGATGATGTCGACCTGGCCGTCCTGTGCCCCCTCGCGTTAGCAGCCCAGCCCCCCCCTGGCTATCAGCGGGAAAACGGATGCGTTGCTCACGTAAAAGTCGGGCCCCTTGGTGATGTCCGAGGTGAACTCGTTGTGGTCGACCCAGACGCGGGTGGAGTTGCGGATGGTGACGCAGTCGTTGTCGAGAACGTGGCTGATTTTGAGGTTCTGCAGGATCACGTTGGTCGCGTTGAAGACGTCGACGCCCTTGCCGGTGATGTGCGCCGTGGTCTTGTACCCGACGAGGCTCTTGTTGGAGCCGACCTTGAGACGCGCGGGGAGCTCGAAGGCGCCCCTTACAACAATGGTCTTAGGGCTGGTGCCCGCGACCTCGGTCTGGAGCTGGGGGATGCTCGTGACGGTGACTGTCGGACCTCCCTTGCCCCCGGTGGTCTTGCCGAGGGGGTTGTCTTTGGCGAAGCCCTCGACGTCCCAGGAGGCGATGCCGAGCCAGTCGAGGGGGTTGGCGGAGACGACGCTGGCAAAGGCGCAGAGAAGGGCTGGGGCGTTGAGTCTCATCGTGAAGTCCAAGACGAGAATCGTGATTGCCGTGAGAGAACAATGGGGATGGGCTACGAGATTCAGTCCTTTGTGACCTGCTTCGGCGGTTTACTTATACATGTTCGCGGAGTTACAGTGGTAACCTATCTTCGCGTGGCTAAAGCAGCTCGTCTGCTGATCCAAAGCTCCTGCGACTTCACAACAGAATTGCCTGTGAGCTCTCAACGTCATGATCAATCTCAATGGCTCCATGCGGAGAACCCTGCCCGTCCTGCAGCGAGCATCGCCAATGATTGCCATCCAACAGGCCGGGTCGGGATCCTTGGCTTAGCCGAGTAGCTGGAGAGCAGCTGCGCCAAGAGACGGCTAAAGAAGAGCTGTGACACGAGAGTGGTGGAAATTCACACGTCCGGATCACGCTGGTGACGGCGGAAATACAGATAGATGCAAAGGGTATTTGGACATGCGTGTTGGACGCAGCCAAGACAGGCGAGGCTTTGGAACGGGATTTCAAGATGGAGGGACTTCCGCTTGGGATGCTGAGATGTTGGAGATGAAATTGGGTGCATCCACGAGGTATCATCAAGAGGAGCAATTGGCTTTCTCCGGTTGGTTGTTTGTGTGGAGGGATTGCATGCTTGGCCGGCAAACGCTGACCGACGAAGTGGTTGGAAGAGTGATGCCAAGTTGGGGTTATGGGCCTGCAAGGTTCAGATTGACATGATGCTGGTTGGATTGCAGTGACAAGCTCATGGAGACTGGGCTGATGCCGATAGTCAGTCAGAGAGTCGGATGCTTGGAGGCTCAGTCCCAACGACATTTGTTCTACGCCTGGTGATGTACAGCCGTAAATGGCTATTAGCTGGTAGCTTCAGCAACAAACAAATGCAGTAGCATTGAATTAGTGACGGATGAGAGGCAGATGTTGCGCATTCAGGCCACATATTTGATGAGTTAACCCCTCTTTCCACGCGAGCTGAGAGGGCCAGGGAAGAAGATGGTGCAGTGTTGTTGGTGTGGTTGACGCAGTCAGTGAGGCACAGGTTAGTGACAGCCTATGGATTAGATGAGGTGACCACCCGATCCTGCATTCGTGAACTGATGGATCGTGCCTGAGATCAACACCTCCTCGTCGGTAGCCAACGCCACACGGAGCATGTGCAACTGTTATTCCGTGAACCATGTTGTGAGGAGAGGCTAGGGGTGACATGGATCTCAACGCCACTGATTCTGCTTGATTTACGTCCTCATTCTAGCCTCTTGGGAAGCGAGACATAAAGGCCCCGTCGGTTGATCGTCCGCCGAGTTGCACTCACTACATCCCGGTTTCGGCAGGGGTCTCCGGGTCCCCGCTCCGGCCAGCTCCGAGCCGGCCCCACAGGAGGGCTTTCTCTCGCTTCACGACTCATTGCCACCCACACCAATCATTTCCACTGGTCATATACCCATTTCTGACCTCTGTGTTCATCAAATATCATGGTCTGGTGGTGTAGTTGGTTATCACGTCAGTCTAACAGTCCTTCACCGGCTCGAAACTGTACACTGAAGGTCTCCGGTTCAAGTCCGGGCTAGATCAGCCAGGGCGCTTGGTTTAGTGGTATAATTCTCGCTTAGCATGTGAGCGGTCCTGGGTTCGATTCCCAGAGTGTCCATTTTTTGCTGTTTTGGAGCAGATGAGCGTTTCTTTTTACTGTGTTGACTGCTTGGTGATGGATGCGATAGGAACCATTCATTAACTTGATAAGGTCGTCATCGCAACTGAAGAATGTGGGTGGGTCCTTGAAGGGCAGAGCTAGTTCATCTGTCAGAAGCCATCAAATACTGCATTCTTATAACCTGGTTTGGATAACTTGTGTGACCAGTTCTTGCTTTAATATCTATTAACCCTAGCTGCCGACTTCTCTCTAACACAGGCCTCCCTTTTACTACGTCTTCCCCGGTTATCACTCCTTCTTATCTGCCTTCTTCCCCACCATGAGATACATTGGCGTGAAGATCTTCAACTTGGCACCCAACACCAGGGCATCCGCCGCCGTCGCCAGGCTCTGCGACGTCTTGACCATACCAGGCGGCGCAATCTTCAGCGTCTCGAGCACGCTCAGCATGCCCCAGGTGGCCCACCGGCCCATACTCGTCATGCGGAAGGTGTACAGCAGGTCCCCCACCGTCTGCGCGTGCCTCCAGCTGCCGGCGTCGAGCGGCCAGTACCACGGGATGGGGTCCGGGCGGCTCGCCATGTCCTCGTGCTCCAGCAGCTCGAAGCCGGCGGCCCGGATCGCGCGGACGGCCTCGGAGGCCTTGACCATGTTGGCGATGCCGTCGCCCTGCTCGATGTCGATGCGGATCTCGCGGTGGCGGAGGTTGTCGTTGTCGTAGGCCTCGGTCATGACCCATTCGTAGACGCCGAAGACGCCGCCCGGTTTCAGGACGCGGTGGATTTCCGAGTAGACGGCCTCGAGGGAGGGGGCGTGGACGGTGGCCTCGATGGCGTAGACGGCGTCGAAGGTGTTGTCTTCAAAGGGGATGTTCTGTGGGCGGCTGTTAGACGAATGTCTTTTTTCCCGCGAGGCAAGAACGGACGAGAAAGACGCACCATGAAGTCGGCTTGCACGTATTGCAGCTGGTGGTCCATCTTCTGCTTCTTGGCGTAGCGGTTGGCCCGCTCTACTTGGTACTCGTTGATGTTGAGGCCTGTGATGTACGCCCCGGTGAACTTGGCAATCTCGCGTGCCGGGCCGCCGACGCCGCAGCCGACGTCCAGGACCTTCATGTCCTTCTTGATGTTGATGGCGTGCGCGAGGTAGTGCTCGTGTCTCTTGATGCTCTGGCTGAAGGACTCGCCGAGAGCCGCGCGGCTGAAGTGGAAGCTTTCACCGAAGCCGTATTCGTAAAAGTCGGTTGCGAGGTTGTAGTATCTGATGACAACAAACGTCAGAAACGGAACTTCGTACTGGAGCCTGGAAGTCTCGGGCTTACTGTCTCGTCAACGAATCATACTCGGCTGTTCTGGCCTAGTTCAGGAGATTGTCAGTCGAGACGAAACCCATCAGAAGCGTCAAGTCGCTTACCTCGCGATCTTCTTTGGTCTCTTGCTGGGCGTTCTTGTTGTCCCAGTGTCTAAAGTACTCCTCGGTTGCGGCTTTTTGAGCTTCGCGGTCCTTCTTCAGCATTGCCGACATGCCCACATTGTCTTTTCCGGTGCCCTTGTGAAGGACCTTCTCGAATGTGGCGTCACTGGCCAGGAGGATCCGGTTCTCTTGATAGTCAATGCCTGCCATGATGTCTTTGTGTGTGCCTTGGCTGTAAGAGGTTGAAAAAAGTACAGAATACCGGCTGAAACCGTACGCAAGTAAGCGAATGCAGTGCTGTGTTGTTTTTGATGCCGAGTTCAATCGTTCTATCTTCTGCAAAAAAACGATGGAAGAGCAAGCCTTTTATGGCTTGCGATTGACTAGAAGTTCTGGCCAAATCACTTTTGCAATGCTCTTCTCGTGCTACAGTGCAGCTTACAACCATGATGGCTGAACGAATACGCGATAGCGATAAGCCATCGCACGAGCAAGTCCTCATCCCGAATACGAACGCGCTTAAGGGTCTCTATGAAGAGTAGCACAGCACTGGCCTGTTCAGCAATGATTGGTCAGTCCGGCTCTCGGAAAGCTGCTGTGGAGTTGAGAGATGATTGAATCCACAACTGTCCCATCCTCCGGTTTCTAGCACCCAGAAAAGTTGAAGAACCAGCTAGTCTGTAATGCTACTCATTGCCTGGGATGCTATCAGAGCCATTTACGCGTCTTTTCTGGCTCGCACATCGTATTCGCTCCCTGGCACCTTTGCCAGCCTACGGAACCTGGGGTTTTGTCCTTTTCGGAGAAGTTCGTGGCCCGATGGCGTGAAACCGAATACGAGACTGCAACTTACTGTTGGGTCACCCACAGGCAGTATATGTATCGACATACATTGCTTGCCTGCATGTCATGCTCTACGTTCTTCATTGCAAGATCCCACAGGCCTCAAAGCTTTGTATGTTCGTCGTTCCAAGTAAGCGCGCTGTCGTCGGCAGCACGTGGGGGTGGTGAGTCCGACCTGGGGCAGGAAGACAACAGCCACTTCTCGGAGTTCACGAGGTCATTTCTCAGAATTGGAGCTGCTTCATTTCGGTCCTGAAGTCGTCACGTTGGTGAGTGTGTGGCCGTGCGCTCACCTCACTCATCGCTGTGACTCATCTCATAGACCCCCCTTACTGAAAGCCTTCTCACCCACAAACCCCCTCACCGTGTCCACCGGCTTTTATGACGAACGTGGAACAACAGCATGTCAATTGCTGGGTACTCGTCGCTGACACAAAGATCCTTCCCATTGTAATCATCACCACAGATGATGACACGTTATTTTCGTGATGACAGCAACGCCATTTAGCGAACCGGACACGAGGAGCAACATGGTACCAATTCGCAGCCTGGGCTTCTGTTGCGATCGTCGAGCTTGTGTGTCGATAGTTGGCTCAACGGTCTGTTGAGGCTACTGAAGGCAAAGAACTTCTACTGGGTGCTGGCAACCGGAACCCCCCCCAATCTTTCCGAATAGCTTCACAACATCACTCCTGAGACTCTGACTAAGCGCCCCGAACACGAGTCGGGCCTAGACCCGAGCACATGGTCAAGCGGAGCCCAACGTTGTGGACCTGATCGCCCGGCCTACGCCCGCTTCCGAGACCACATCCACATCTGGACCCTTCCGGGACGGAGCTGCAGATGCCACGCGAGCGACGAGTCAGCCATAGAAAGCCTCGACAACGGTCTCCAGCTTCTGTACACGACGCTCTCCTCTACGCAAGCATGAGATGGAGACGAAGGACGATACCAGATGCACAAAAAGCCACATAAACGCAAAGACGTGAGTAGAGATGCTCGACGATTCACGAGTCGGCCAGAAACCTGGGGGTGTATGAGTGGCCTGGGTCGGTGCCAGAGACATGAATAGAGCCTCGGGCTTGGCAGCGATAGCCGCCGTGGGTCGAGTCGACAGCCAAGCCCCGGACATGGCAGACGAGAGTGCGGGGAAGCATCCCAACCAAACGAGGCCGAAAGCATCTGTGGCCGGTGGGAAAGGGTAGTTCGTCCTCGATGCAGTGCAACTGTATCGCATCTATCACGCGGGGAGAAGAGACTCTGATCGTGCTGGCAACGTGTCACGCTCAACTCTGTCTGTTGGTTTATCCGGAGGGTAACGCACGCCGTACGTGATCTCGTCGTACGGGTGCAAAAGGGTCTGGTATTCGTTGTTGTTATTGTTATGTTACGTGCTTATATATAGG